>JAQGCH010001959.1:0-13934 GCA_034699485.1 Nanhermannia elegantula
AGTAAGACTACAGTAGAGGAGTCTGCAGTAGAGCAGTCTCTCACACACCTCTACATCACTACTATATGTCAATAATAGTAACACTTCTCACATCTCTATTAAACGTGAAACAAAACAATAATATTAATAATAATTGTTATTAACTATTTGTTTAATTAAATGTTTGATATTTTGTTCAATAATATGAGTCAATAATTAATAATAGTATTGACTTTTGATTGAATCGATTAATAATTAATTAGTGTTTGACTTGCATTAGTGGTAAAATCGCTATAAATCTGTACGGCAATGAACGCTCCGCCGGCTTTCGAGTCATTTCTTCTCTTTGAAGGCGAAAAAAAGTTAGTCTTCTCTCAAAACTATTTATTTATATTAAGAGTAATTGTTTTAATATTATTTAATGTTTTATTGAACAGAATAGCGATAGAAAAGGACACAAAAGTGCCAAATGCGGCCATTTTTACGGTTCAGAAAGAAGACCACACTTTGGGAAATATGATAAGAATGTATGAAAAGCTCTTCTCATTAATTATAACTTTTATTTTTGTGCTGTTTTTGGTTTTCTTAATAATTAAATGATTAATGAATAGTCCGTAAGCTCTAAGCTCTTGAGCTGTGTTGAGAGCCAACCGATGGCACAAAAGTTGATTCAAAACCATTGAAATGCCTGTTAAGTAAAGTACAGATTATTAAACATTTAAAACGTTTCATAAATTTGTCTTTTCTTGTCTTCTCTCAAGAGTTGGTCTTTAGCCATAAAATACAAAATAATTTATTATTCAATTTATGGCAAATAAGTTCAACATTTTTTAATCTTATTATTTGACTAAAACTTTCAAATATTTTAATTGCTATCAATTGTGAAATTTGTGTTCAAATTTGTTTTTAATGTAATGCAAACCTATTTAGTGTTTATTTGAAAATTACAAACATTTGACCGAAAGCTTAAACATATTCTTAAGCGAATGGTTCTCACGAAGGCTTAGTCTGATCTCTGATAGCGATCGCAAATAACTTATTTCATGTATTGTGCAGTACTTTATTATTTATGTAAATTTATTTAAACCTAAACTGATTTTATCGTCAATTATGAATAGTTTTGTGAACACCAGAATTGTGTGCTTTATTACGGCTTTAATTATTTCACTGATAATTAACTTTCAATTCATAACTATTTTAAATGACTATCACTTTAAAAGTTGACGTTTTTTGTCAATCAAAATGTTATTCAACTCAAACTCATAATTGTTTAGCTATTAGGAGAACCAATCCATACATACCTGCACTGTATATCTATATAACTAATACTGTATATAATGCTTATAATTGTTATTTTCATTGAAATGATCAAATGAAAGGCAGCTTTTGAAAGATCCTCAGGTTTTATTTGCCGGCTATAAAGTGCCGCATCCGTTAACACACGAATTTGTACTTCGTGTTCAAACAACTCCTGATTATTCACCACAAGAAGCTTTGATGAATGCCATCACAGATTTGATTAGCGAACTCTCACTCCTTGAGGAACGGTTTCGGGTAATCATCAATTACAATATTCTATTAAATTCTCTCAATCGATAATTAATTAAATTTCTTATTTTAATAAATTATAAACTTTTCTTTATTTAAAACTTTTTTTTTGTTATCTTTTCTTTACTTTTTTTTTATCATTTAGGAAGCCGTTCGTGAAAGACAAGAAGGAAACGATTAATTGAATGCTAAACAAAACTTATTTTTAGAGTGTTTGATAGAAAAATTTTAAATGACATCATTTACTACATGTCTTCGATTTCATTCACAAATTTTATATTTCTTTTGATTATTTAAGTTATGTTTATATTTCAAACTTGTATTAAATAAAACATTTTGCATATAAGCCTTAACTATGAGTTACATTCTGTCAATATGTTTGACTAAACAAATGACTTCGTGACTGAGCCAACCAATAATTACATCTAATATGAGATGACTTGAAATTCGGCAAAACCTTAAATTCAATGTAAATTTAAAACAGAATAAATGAATTATAAATTCATTTCCTTTCTACAGAACCTATACTTACGAATTATAATTTAAATAATTACAGAAAAGAAGTGCTGTATTATTTTTATCAGAAGATCAAATAAATTATGAATTGCGAGATCTCCCAAGTCTGCTGTGTTCGGTTACCAGACCTCGAATGACCCTTCCCTGGACGCAACTGCTCCGTTGGACTAACCTTTTGCTCACTTTATGGTTAAAATAAACCAATTTAAGAGAGAATAAAACTCTAATTATAAATGAATGAAATAAAGTGTTCATTAGTGAGTATGCATTTTATAATTAACATTGAAACAAATTCTGCGGATTCTGAACATCTGAAATATTATGTTCAAAACATTAGAATTTAGTTTACATCAATCTTATGGCTTAACATGAATTTTATTATTTTATTTCAATCTAAAGATACTGAAAAAATTCTTCAAAGGCATGACTAATTGGTATCTTTATAAAAATTTAGTTTTGTGCCTAATTTACAGCCAAGACTTCCATCTGTACTTAAAGGTCAAAACCTGTACATTCCCGGCCATAAGTGAACGTCTGGCAACCGATGATCTAATGGCATAAATTTAAAAATAATAGTTAATAAACCTATAAACAGATCATTTTTACGCTATTCTATTGAGAAATATGAAAAAAGTTTAATTTAAATGAAAAGCAATTTAACAGAATATTTAAATAATTTAATCTTTTAATAGACCTGTAAAGACCCTAAAGACCTATAAGAATCACATCTGCTATAATTTGAAGAACTATAGTATAATTTGAGCCCTAAATGTATTCTATTTTTTACAGAATTATGTACAAGTAATTCAAGTAAAGCCAAACCCCTTTTAATTCAAGTTTAAGGTGAAACCCTTTACTGTTTCGCAAGAAGAATAACCATTTGGTTTAAATTTAATTTATAGATTTAATCTTATTCTAAAGTCTGAAAGCAGTAATTTATATTAACCTTTAGCATGAACTTCAAATTTATGCAATCAATGCTTCAAAGTGTAGATACAGTGAAAATGAACTTTAATTGGGATATAAGAGTAGTTTAACTCAACTAATCATTCATTCATTCTATTTTTCTATTATACTATTAAGTTTCAAATTCATTGTATCATTAATTGAAATCATTTAACTAAAATTTATTAAATAAGAATAAAATTTTAAATCATTTATACCGACTTTTGTTTGTTCTCATTTTCAGTAAGGATTATCTTATGATTTTGTAAAAAAATGTTTTCATCCACTATTTAAAGCAGACTTAAAGAAATAATAAAAGTGTCAGTAAAGACCTGATTTTTTATACCACTTGTTCTCATTGGTTCTCATAATCGTTTGAAACGTTTTCAAAAATAGTTAAATAGCATTAGTTTCATAAAATTTTTTATTTTTATATGATATTATATTAATTTGTTTTTAATTATTGTTTGAGCTGACAAGTATTCAATAAAAAGATATTACTTAACACCAGAATTCCCAAGGATGCGTCAATCCAACGAAAGGGTGGTCAATCCAACGAATCCTTGTTTTAACACCTGTTATAGCAAACCAAACCCCATTTGACATTTGAAAAGCACTATTTTAAACATTTAAATAATAACCAACAAATATTTGAAGGAAAAACGAATATTTTTATTAAAAAACTGATACAAATATTAAATAAAAACTTTAAAAACTCAAAGATTTATTCAAAAGTAATTGAATAACTTAAGCAGTGTACTGTACTTTGCTTAGGTTACAGTGTTTGAATGCTATCTCTAGTCCTACCGTTCGTCACAAGTAGGTACTTACAACTTCCGTCTAGTTTTGATGTATACCAACCCTTTAGAATGGGAATATTGATACACCATTTTATAGCTTTTGCTACATGCTATTCAAGTATGATAAATGAAGTGTCCATATATTTAGTTTATAAAAAATTTGAAATCAGGGGTTTGTCTGAAAGTCATTTAACCTTTAGTGTCATATAAACAGGGATTCATTGGATTGACTACATTTTCGGTAGATTGACTTCGGTGGATTGTTGTGCTCCCTGCCAACGGTCCAGTTTCAATTTAAATAAGAAGCTCAGACATTTGCAGCACTTCTCAAGTCCACATGCAGGAGCTTAAGCTTATAGCTGTAAGTTTAGTCTGTGAGCTTCTCTTCAATTACTAAATTATACAGAATATGAAATTATGAAAAATTTACAAAAAAATAAAATACAGTTATTTTAAATCAAAAACAATATTTGATTTGATACCTATTTGAAAATGAAGACCATTTCGTTAAATACATGTATCAGATCATTTAGAATACATAATAAAAGTTATCAATTTAGACTCAACCTAAAAACTTAAGCTCTAGCTCAAGACCACCAAAAATTTGAGCTCAAGCTTAAGCTGATATAATGTAAGCAAAATGAGCTAATGCTATGAGAGAATATATGAAAAAGTATTCCCAATTCAACTGTCCAATTAGCAAAAGTTAGAACTAGTGTTTCAATGAAGTGCTACACTTTTTGAACCTTATTTTTGACTTAAGCCAACTTTCCTCGCATGTTGTATTTGCAAATTAACAAATTATCAAATCTATCAAATCTACTCTTGAGTGTCATTAATCTCAATAAATTTAATTAAGCACAACTAATTTGTTTGATTTTATTATTTTCGAGTCTAAAATTCAAGTTTTTTCTCTGATTCGGATTTATATTTAAAGTTAACAGCGATTTTCCTCACAGCCATCATCTTAAAAAAAGTGAGTGCTATGAGTAAAAAATCTGTTACTAGAATAACACCTTATAATTATAATACCTGTACTTCAAAGAAAGTTTCCAATAAACGTACGCATGAAAGTAGTTGCTTCCACTTATTAGCTATAATTGAAAAGAATATGATTTAAATAATAAAGAAATCAAGAATTTGGAAAAAATAAGAATATTTGATTCAGGCTTCAAAAGTATATTCTTATAAATTATTATTAATAAGTTATGCAACTATTCTTTTTGCGTCAGTACTCTAAAGTTTTTAATACATTTCAAAATTTCAAGGTTTGGGTCAATCAATATCTCACTTAACGAGTAACGAGTATTATTGTATAAGACCTATGCATGACTGGATATACTTGTACTAGTACAGTATAATAAAAAAAGCTCATTTTGTATTCAGTAAGTGATATTTTTCCTTTTTTTATTTTTTATTTAATTTTCTTTTTGTTTAATATATTTTATTTCTTTTGAGAAGATATTCACTAATGAGAAACAGTTTTTCTATTTTAGAATGTTTTATAGATTAGATAAAAATACTGATTAGTCTTATGCAGTACTAATATATCAATAGAACTCTACTGTCTTTCGTTCAATTAGTTAATGGCTTGCACTGAGAACTTAAAACTTTACTTATTCGGTAAAAAATTAAGTCTGGATTTATTAACAATTTATGAATGATGTGCAATAATTCAAAAATTTACTTAATTTATTCAAAAGAAAAAAATTATGAATATTTTTAATGTAAAAAACAAATTGAATTCTCTAAGTTAGAAGACTATACCCATAACTGAAAAAACTTTATTTAATAACTATTTCAATTATTGATAGCTTTTGAAACTTTAAATATAAGTTTATATATGAATATTTTTAAAATCTACAGCTCTTTAACTTTAACTTGTGTTACAAAATACCTATTATTTTATTAAATGTTATGTAACCCAAGACAGGCATTAATTTGAATTGAACTAAAATTAAAATAAAAAATAATTTAGATTAATTGCTTTAAGAATTTAGCGTAAAGTTTCGAAACTATACTTTAATACTGAAGATTTCAGTGATTAATTGTCTTAAGTTTTATAATTAATGATTCAATAAGCAAGACTTGCATCAACTTCTTTGGAATTTTAATTTGCACGGAATAAACTCATGCTTTGATAATTCAGCAATTTTTAGATAAATTTTTGGAAAACACGAAAAAATTTCTTCGGCGATGATTCCGAAAATTGAGAAAAAATTTCAAATTATTCTAAAACTAAACGAGACAACAATGAAAAATATTGTATACGAAACTGAGCATTAATTTCAATGAATTGAATACAGAAGTATTTTACTATTATTAAGGTGTTCACTAGTATATAATTATATGCTAAAGATCATAGACTAAAGCGCTAATTAACAGATTGTAAAATTAATTACAGATTAATGAACTCAAATATTGTAATTTCTTACAAGATTTTCCTGTTTTATACATTTTATTGTGTAATATGAGTATAACTTATTTCTGGAATTATTCACAATCTCAGAATAATACAGTTTAAGAGCAGATTTAATATGAGAATTATACTGTATTAATAATAACTAATTTTTATTTTGTCAGATAATTATTTAAGATTTTTATACAATAAGTGATTTTAGTCTCAACATAAAGTTGATTTTGTTAAATGAGATTACATAATAGTACAGAATCGGGTATAGGGCATATCAAAAGATCCTATGAATTGAGGTATAAGAATTGCGTTTAGACTACTATTGGATAAAATTTGAAATAGTTATGAAAATTTGCATTCACTGTAATAGAAGTAATTTCTCAATTGAAATAAGAAAACAGAAGTGAAATTATGAAATTCAGTGAAATGGAAGCACATTTTCTAAAAACTTTGATAACTGATTCTAAACACACATAATTATTAGATGAGATAATTGATATCTGATATACATTAAAAAATCTTTGATAATTATGTTCTAAGTTCGAAAAAATTCATTTGCAAACGAATTTCCAGAGTATAAAGTTTTGATATCTAAAACTTAACTTTAGTTATTGAGATGAATTGAATGTACTGTATATAAAAAAAATATTTTTAGAACATGTTTTTGTAATTTTGAATTAATTATGGGACTATTAATTGAATGTGTCCGTGTCTTTCAACAAGAGTCAAGAATTTATTAGTCAGCCTTTGTTTTATTTGAGAGTTTAGAGCAAACACTTTTAGAATTTTATGAATTTGAAGACATTCTTTTGAGTACAATTTGGATATAAGAGAAAATTTAAAATCAGATAAAAGATCTCGTTTAACATAAATAACTTTTCTATCCTGAATAATGATATGTTTCCCAAACAACTCAAATAAATAGCATCTATTTTTTTAATGTGATTCGTCTGAAAGAAGTCTTTATTCTTAGATAAGAAGAAACTCTTAAATACTTTTTAAAGTGTTGGAAACAATATGGCAAACATTTAAAATTTTTCTGCACAATATGCCCTTTATTTTACATATTTTCTGTTAACAGTTATTAAAACTTTGACAAAAAGTTTGAAGTTTGAAAAGTTAAAACTGGTTTTTCAAATATTGTATAAGAAATGAAACCTCTATTAAAGGGTTTTTGCACTTGAATATCAATCATAGATAGTAATCAACTTCTTTTTTTTGAAAAATAAAATTAATTTTTTGAGTTTATCATAAGTACAGTTAATCAAACAGACTTATGTGGCTTCTAATAAACCACAATAATTATTAAAATGTATCTCACATTAAAATTTTTAATTAATTAAGACATTATTGTCTTTAATGCAAAACTGGTGTCATTTGAAAGAATAGTTTTTCAATTGAAATAATATAACTATAAAATGTATTATTTATTAATTTTGAAATTAAATCATTAAGACTCTAACATTTATCAATGTTAAAGACTCTAAATTTAGTTATAAGTTAATTCCCAACGACTTGGACTTTGACTCTTTTTCTCGCTGATAATGTCTAAAAAACAAATTATTGCCATTCCTTTAGAAAACAAAAATAAAAATTATTAAAGTAATGTTGAGTTTAAGAAATGTCAACTGACGTCCTTCTCGATAAAAAACAAGTTCAAAATGGCTTAAAAATAAAAATAAAGCATTAAAGTTGAGTTAAATAAAAGACGAGTCAGAATATAAATTTTTTGTGTGGTATAAAGCGGTATAAAGTAGTATTCGTGGTCTGAATAATTCCCAATTCTAATGATTCATGTGATTCATGTGATCCATTCGGTCATTTTTGTTTTTGTTCGGCTTTTACTCCACAGTGTTCTCTGCGTTGATATAAATTAGAAAATTTTTAACGAGACGTCGCCTTCAAATTAAAGTATATATTTCTGAACTATACTCGCAATTATTTGAGAGCAGCACCGAATTGACTGATAACATTTTTTTAATCAACTGATCATTTTTTTAAAGTGAAATATTTTTCACATAAGATAAATAGATTTTGATCTGCAGACCTTTTTAACAAACTGTACTAACTTTAAGATTCTTTTTATAAATAATTAAGTCGATAACACTTGCAATTTTTTATGGTTAAAAGTTATTCCTCTGTAAAAGTTTTATGAATATGTAAGTTAAATCAACATTGCAGGTAGTTATATATTATCCATTGATACAAAATGCACTCAACTTTGAAAGGCTGTCACACTAGGGATGCCTATTCTCCACTTTTTGGGATATGCTCATCAGCCACCAGCTTATGATCAGATTTGAGCTATTTTTAAATAAAATAAAATTATTTATACCCTGTCTATGATTTAAAATTTCAAAAAGAAAAACATCTATCAGTAAATTAACAATAAATCCAAAAAATAAAAAAATAATTAATTGTTAAGTTTAGCATATTTATCAAGTATTGAATTCAATGATTTTTAAAAATATACTGAAAGCTGTTTTCATTGCAGGGCAAAAGTCTTGAATCTAATCTGGACATAAGAAGTCCGTGTTTTATGTTCTAAACGAATGAGGTTTATAAAGAGGGTTAATGACATTTCCAAGTTTATTCAGTTTCTAATATATAATTATGAACAAAAGGGCAACTTATTTGGTTATAAAATCAATAAAATTGTTAAATTATTAACTAAATAAAAGCTACCACCCATTCAAAAAATGGTTTGCTATATAAGTCTCGATTATTTAAATAAAAACTCAATTATGAAATGCAGTTCCAATTAGAAAAGTTCATAGGTTTAAAAAGCAATCGCATATATTTATGTCAATAGAATTATTTATAAATCAATTCGAAATTATTGCTCCGAAACTTAAACATCATTATCAATGACAGTGATTTGTATGAAGAATTTCGTGCAATACTTCAGAGGATTATATAAATAAAATGTGTTTTTGATGCAAATTTTGCAATCGATAAGAAAAATTTGATTCATGAAAAATGAAGTGCAGTGTATACTCAAAATATCGAGAGAGGTATTTCTGATACCTTAAACAAAGCCTTTATTAAATTTTTTTCGTATAAGTCTTTTGGGCCAAAGAAACGAATAGAATGTCTTATCAGTTAAATCAAAATTTTTGTGTAAAGTGTGCAAAATTATATGATATTGTTTTTAAAATGTTTATTTGGCTATAATTCTTGTACAAAATCATAACCTTTTACTTTTTCTTTACTCTTTCCTTTACTTTTCAATGATAAAAAGTGGATAAATTAAATTCAAAAATTGATTTGTTGGTACTCTGGGGCGCTTCACTCGAGATATGGAAACAGAATACCACTACCAAATTGGTAATACCAACAAAATATTAATAAATTTAATCATTTTATTCTTTGAAATAGAGATAAAACAATTGATTCACCACAATGGCAAAGAGGACTTTCTGATGCGTCCCTTTTAATAATGAATCTTTTGATAACAAAAATTTAAAAATTCATAAAAAAAAGTTATTGTTTCGTTTAATTGAGGATTTAATTTTGTATTTAAAAGGACAACGAATTGCTGTCATTCCCATTGCTCATATATCTTCGAGTCCATAAATCCTTCAGTAATGGCTATTTTTGGTTATCTTTACAAAACTCCTGGTATAAGATTAGATACAGATTTATTTGTCACGAGTTCAGTCACTCTCGTATCAGCTGTTGAAACAAATTATCGGATTACTGGTGTCACAGATATCACAAGCCATCGATTGTGACAAAAGTATGTCTCAAGTCATTCATTTGATCGGTTATCACAAAAGAGATGTCCAAATCCTTAGCACTAATGATATTTTTAAGCGACAGATGAAGTGAACTCTTATGCTATGCTCCGAGAGAATCGAATTCTTATTTATTACAAGAATACAACAAAAGTGATGCACGAATTGCTGGTCTAATCGATTGTGTGATTTCTGGTCAACATGAATGGTCGCCGCAATACAGTTGTCATTCAAAAAGACGGAAAATGAAAGACTTGTAATTAAAAGAGTTAAATCTGGACACTTTGGCCTCTGCCGGAGCTCTATTGGGAACGGTCTGTAAGGAAGGCTTTCCTTAGAAACAAAAGTCTGCGCTCTCGAACAGTTATCTCTATTAGTTTTGATTTAACGAAATGCATATTTTTCTATCGAAGACCCAAAAGTTGTTTGGATTCGCATCGAATCGATAGTCAAAACAATAAAGCCTTGTGAGAACATATTTTACAGACGCGGCGGTTGTGTCCTAAATGGTAATCGGTTTGAAGTCTCTCTATAGTAGTCTTCAAACTTTGTCTTTAATTCACTTCAATTCAATCATTGACTACTTCTGTATTCCAGAAGTAAAGGATTTGAAAAAATTGGAATTTAAAAATTCTAAAGAAGATTTTGAAGTATATTCCACGAAAAATTGAAATACAATGAAAAGAGAAGACACTTTTGCTATTGATATAAGTTATAGTAAATACTGTTATTATTTGAAGATTTTAAAGCAAACATTTATATTATATTTAATACACTTACACTATCAGTGAAATCAATTAATTATTAGACTTTATGATAACTTTGATTAAAACTAATTTTTATAATTTTGATCTAAAGTTATTTTCAAGTTATATATTGATTGAGTAAAAACTAATTAAAATATTAGGTTAATCACTGTCTGACGTAAACTGAAGATCATTTGGTAAGTCTTGATCGTCGAGCCATCGATGTCTCACAATTTCTTCGATATCTAGTCTCCTCATTATATCATAATCTAAAGTTCCATATAATAATTCAATGCAAACTCTGCTCACATTTTTCTGTAAATATTTCGATATTTTGCAGTCATTACGCTTTTGAAGCATATAAATATCATATGCAAAGTTAGCTTTGATTTCTACCCTCAACTTTCCCTTTGGTATTTCAATGAATGGCAATTTATTGGTTAACATAACAAACAGACAAACTCCTAAAGCCCAGACATCACATTTGAATGGTTCATACCTTTTAGGATTCAAATCAATTAAAACTTTGTTCGGGTTTTTCAGATTAAGTAATATTAGATTTCGAAGTAATTCGGGTGACATATAAGCAAAAGTTCCGGCAGCTTTTGAAAATTTGATAACGCCTTCGGTTTCTTTGTATGCGACACGACTTATCCCAAAATCAGTGACTTTAATGATTTCTTTATCATCTTTTGAAACAATCAATACATTGTCTAATTTCAAATCTCTGTGCGCTATTCCTTTTGAATGCAAGTATTTAATAGCGCGTGCGATCTGAACAAAATATATCTTTGACTGTCTTTCACTAAAAGATTGTCCATTCCGTTTACAATACTGAAAGAGATGTGCTTTTAATGAACCGCAGTTTGCAAGTTCCATTATGCTGTCAATGTCATCGAACACGAAGTGATCAATTAATTCAATTATGTTCTGATGGTTCTGATGACTCAATTTCATGACATATATCTCATATGTAAAATCTATGAAAAGTTTGGGCACTCTCTCTCTCTCTCTCTCTCTCTCTCTTGTGTCACTTCATCTTTATATAACTTCATTATTTTACACGCGTATATCTGTTGACCTCTACGTGCTCTTAGAACTACTCCAAACCCTCCTTTACCTAAATTGTCATTTTCCATATCGCCCAACAGTTCAAAACCCTGTAATTGCAATCTCTTTTGGTGACATTCAAGACTATCTCCAGTAAATCCTTTTGGTGATTGAAGCATACGGCTCACTTGTGAGGAAGACATGTCTGTTGGCGTTAACGATGGCTTACGTTTTATGGATTGACTAATATTTTGCATTGTTTTGGGATAACTCTTCTTTTGCTTCATCTGTTTTATTGTATTTATTTTATCTGATCGACGAAAACATGGACAACAAGAACTAAAATACTGACCCATTTATTACAAATTAAGACAATTTTTAAGACAAGATTATTTAGTAATCGATTTCAATATTGTTGTGAAAATAGTGTAAGTGCTGAATAGCTATTGTTGAAACTCTCGCGTATTCTTTTTAAGTTTAACTAAAGCTCCCGTTGCTACGCAACTCATATAACTTAAAAATAACTGATATTAACCGGTAGAATATTATTTTTGACAATCCAGTATTTAAAAAGCATTGTTATAGCCTTTACAGTGCTTTTGCCTTTTTGAAAAACTATCGAAAATCATATTGTTGTAAAAAAATTGAATTACATTATTGCGGAATCACACACAGACACACTGACACTATATCTTTATGATATAGATTTTACAAGTAAATGAATTTTAAGTAACTGTAGGCAAACATTAGTTACCCGATGCCAAAGCGCATAATTTACAGTAAGTTATAAACAGAGTTAGAAATTTTGCTTATTTGCCAAGGTGCCTAGCAAATGCCTACTTTTTATATATTTTTGAATGCCTGCCTATTTATTAAAAGTTTCTAATTAATGCCTATTTTTAATTTTATTAAATTTAAGCTTTTTCTCCGAATGCCTGAATTTAATGATTTTCTCTGGAATTTTAAGCTTTGTAACGTATTTTTCCTTATTTTATTAAATTTATTACAAGGTTTAATTAAAATTAGATATTTCTTGAGTAGAAACAAGTTTATCATATGAACACTTTTAATTGATATTATAACTCTTTTAGAACTCTTTATGAAAGCCATTCTAGTGAGATTAGGCTAAATCCGAGGTCATATATTTCTAAAGATTAACAATTTTGAACATTTAATGTTAAATTTTTGTAGTTTTAGAAAAAAGTTTAGATCTCATGCTTTATGTTTAAATCAAAAGTGACTTCAAATTAAAGCAGTAATTTTTCAAATTAACAAATCAGGCATGTAATGCAAAAAGTAATCTTCTTTATGCCTATAATATTAAAAACATATAACTTAATACAGATTATAGAACTTTACCGAAAACTTAAAATATAATATTTAGTCATTATATCGTTCAAACGGTTCAAACCTTGAACTTCAAAATATTGCATTATTTTGCATTAAAAATGATAGAAAATAAGTATTTGTAAATATGAAAAAAAACCAATGATTTGAGTTCAGAACTAAGTAATTCGTATTAAATATTGACTCATTATTAGTTTTTTTGGTTTTTACAAATTTTTTTCGTACTCGGTTAATAAAAAATTCATTTGCATTCAATATATTGCGATATATGCTTTTTATTTTTAAGTTTCTCATAAGATTACTTTTTGCATTACATGCCTGAAATATTTATACCAAAAAGTGATTGATATTAACTTTGTTCCTGAAATTTCCGGAAAATACCATTTTGACTCCCTCAAGCTTCGGCTCAAGTATTAACACAATAGTTTTAGAGTTTTTTTTAATTTTATTCAAATTTTTGTTTATATCATTCAATTTTGTACTAAAATAAATAAGATTTTTGCTTATTTTTAAATATTTTTAGTGCCTATTTTAGTTGTTCTGAATGCTTTTAAATCCTACTCTGGTTACAAACTATAAACTATAAAGAAAGCATATCTAATACATTCCTTATTAGAACATAAGTTATTGAGCGTCTCTTTAGTGCAGAGGTTTTCGATCTTTTAGACCTCACGAACCACTGTTGATAAAACTTATGAGACCACATCATTATAATATATATTGTATATTATATTGGATTGTTTGAGCTTTATTTAGATTTAAAAATGAAATGTCTGAAAATCGATTGTAAAACCCAAAAACAAAAATATAACACTAAAAAACTTTAGAGTTTCACAGACTTTAGAATTTCTAA
>JAQGCH010001960.1:0-13928 GCA_034699485.1 Nanhermannia elegantula
TTTTTAGTTTTCATTATATGAACCGATTTCCATAAGAAGGGCCTATGAGTATAGCACTTTGTATATACTGATAGGCCCTTCTTATGGAAATGGTTTATATTATAATATACAGTATATGATTAATTTGATACATATTTTTATTTTCTAGAATCAAGACAATAAACTAACTCTGGAAGAATTCAAAGAAGGTTCAAAGCAAGATCCGAAGATAGTTCAAGCCCTGTCCCTTTACGCTCCATAGGACTTGTGCTGCACTTAAACAGAGTTTAAGGAAAATAAATATTGAGAAGCGTTCACATTTAGTTTGTAACCCATCGCCTTCTCACTCACGTTTCAGTGCAATATTTTTACAAATAAATAATTGAAATAATAAAACATTATTACTTTCATCTCGAGATTCATTCGCCAAATCAAACCAAACATCTATTTTAAGACATAAAGACCTTAAAATGATTCCGCCTTTGACTTCAGCCTTTCCCATATTAAATATTTGAAAGCATTATCGATTTGCGTGTGCACTATATTTGCACTTAATTTAGCCCATTTCACATCGACATTCATTTAGGAATAATATTTTCGTTTTATTACTCATTTAGAATATACGCCACTTTCTCTTCCAATATGTCAGATGTCTGTGAAATTCTTGTAATCAAGTTTTCTCTATCCTTTGATAATTCAAAATTAGTTATTAATGTATTCAATAACTTAGGTTTAAATATTCTAAAGTTTTGAGACATAAGTCAACTTTTCTCTTCTCTTTAGTGTTCATTCTTTTCGAATAAATATTACAATTTTACAAATTAATAGAATATAAGACTTAACTAAATATCAATGAAAGATACTGTAACTTAATAATAGATTAGATTATTTAAAATATATATCCATTAAAATGTCATATCTATTAACTATATCATCATTACTACTATTATTATTATTATATAATTCAGTTATAAATTATTGTAAATTTCATTAAGTGTTAGTCAATTATATTAATTAATTATGAAATATATGTTACAAATTATAAATTGTAAATTTTATTCAATGTTAAACTTATTCCGTTTTATGGTTCAATCTATTATCAAAATAAACGTAATAATTGATAATACGATACAATATTCAAATAAAAACTGTTTATCACTTCAATTTGATTTGACTCTTAAAAAGACAAAATGCAAAAGATTACAAATTTAGTTAAAAGTTTATTAAATTAATCGCTACATTAAATTAATTTCTTTCATAACTTTCACTTAACCTATGCGATTATATTCAGTTTCAGAAATTTCACTTATTTTAGCAGCACTTCTATTAGTATAAGTAATATTAGCAGAAGTTTTGACGAATCCCGAGAGATAACTGTCAAACAAAAGTTTGAAATATTAAATATTTTAAATTATTATAATCAACATAATTGTTATTTATTGCTTATTAGTAGTATTGTAATTAGAAGGCGACGAATAGTAAGCCACAAAATAAATCAGAAATAAAAGTTACACGTTCAAATTTAGTAATTATTTTTCAATATAATTATCGCATTAATATAATGGTATTTAAACATTCTAATTAACAACAGATGTTAGAAATGGTAGCTTTCAATTTACGCTTTGAATTAGTTTTATTAGTTTAATCAAATTAATTGAATGAATAATTTGCATTATTTTTTAGAAGGTTTTCTCTATATTTTTTAATAATTGATAATATGCGAAAATCTTGATTTCCTCATTTATTAGGCAAAAAATATATAGAGAAGTTAATACAGTGAGTGGATAATAAAAAAATTATTGATTCCATGTTAATAATAATTAAATTTAGCAAAAAAATCATAAAAATTTTAATGAATTAGATAATTATTTTGTTGCCTGGTTTGCCCCTTTCTAGTGATTTTGATGATATTATTATCTATGCATAAAGTTAAAGCTTTGTTAATATTAACCGATAAAAAATTGATGGATAACATGTTAGTCATTTTTTTATAACTATAACAATTTTATACACTCAAACATAGCTTATCACATGCTTGGCTACTCTATGATAGAGCTTTTTGGCCAGTTTTGTAAAAATACATAAAAAATATCTAGTGATATGTGAAATTTTCTATAGAAAAATATTAAAAGACACAATATGAGTTCAGATCTTGAATCTATTGATACTGTAATACAAAATAATAAGTTATGATTCAACTTATAATTAAATTTGAGCTAACTTTGAAAATCAAAGTTCTTCATTGGTGTAAAATGGGGTAAATATGGGGGTAAATATGCTTTCTATGGATGTGAAAACAAGGATTAAGTATTTCGGAATTATTTATTTTGCAATGTAGCTTTCCACTTGAATGAACCACCATAATCTAAGCTCAAGTATTCACAAATAATCTTAAGCTCAGCATATGTAAGCTCAAACTCAAGCCTCACTCAGCTCACTAAGCCTTATACAGTTATCAAAGTTAACGTTTGAGAAGAGCGAGACTTTAATAAATAATTATAATTCGTTTGTAACATTTTTAAATATTCATTTATTGCTTATAATATTAGAGCAAAAGATTTCTATTTAATATAATTAGTTAAAAGTGAATTTTGGACCTTCTCTTTATTTAAAGAATAATTATATCCGACATGCTTTTTATGTGTGGCTTTAAACACTGTAAATTAGGAATCTTGAGGGCAAGTATGCATTACAATAAATTATAGCCTTCAGAAGCGGAATTTTTCCTATTTTTGTCGGTGTCACAAAATCACCGGCAATAGATTTCAGAACATATATATGTCAGTCAGATTTCAGTCAATATATATATCAGAAAAAACATATTGAAAGTCCCAATTTTTCCCTATTTTCAAGTTTTTAGCCATATTTTCTGTTTAAGTTCATAATTTGTTATTTTTAGGCATAAAGTCTAGTTTTAACCAAAACTTTGAGCCAGATTATGAGATTTTTTTTTATAAAATTCTAAAAAGATTTGTGTGAAGCTTCTCAAAAGATAAGATTTGATAACAGCACTGCCAGCTTTTTTTAGTCCAAAACTTGTCAGAAAAATAGCAAATGGGCGACCAAAGATATTTTCACACATTTTTTCAAAACACATCTTAAGATACAAAAAATTACATAAGGAAAAATCATTTTATTGTTTATATTTATTATTAAAGGATATTTGTCTGGATGTATATAATGGGGACCAAAGGATAATTTTTTATTAATTTTTATTTTCTGAAAAAAGTTAAAGGGGACCAAATAGTGGATATTTTGAAAATTGCCCAAAATCTGGAGAGCCCAGCTGAAATCTGAAGGGTTGGTCACCCTATTTGGCATATTCCAATGGTATTAAATAAAGCTTTTATTTATTCAGATACTATCATTTCATTCAATGCACAAGTATTTTAAAATTTGTCAGTGTAATTTAAATTTTTAAAAATATTAGAAAATCTTAAGAAAATCAATAATGGAACTAAAAAATTTATTTTTTGTTTCTCTATTTTAAGAATTTTATGTCCCTTTTCCAACCCCTAATTTGCCTGTTTTTAGTCCCTATTCTGGAGGGTCTAATTATAATTGAATATCATTAATAAATTGTAATTAATGTAAAAAATAATTGGTAGCGAAAGAGTATACATTTAACATACATACTGTACAATACTGTCAAAGCAAAAGTCCAAAAAATTTTCTCTATATTTTAGTATAAAACACTATTCATATATTACTAGAGACAAAAGTAAGTGGCACTTTCTAAACTTTTAAGTAATGTGCGTCTATTTCTAACATTTTCGAACAAAACCGAACTAAAATTTTAATTTTTAAAAATAAAACAAATAGAACTAGTATTTCGATTTCGTTCGAAAATGTTAGAAATAGACGCACATTACTTAAAAGTTTAGAAAGTGCCACTTACTTTTGTCTCTAGTAATACATATCAACTGATTAAAGAAAATCAGTAAAAAAAAGTTTCAAAAAGTTTAAGTTTAAACATAAATGAATTTTATAATTAAATTCATAACTAATGCACTTAATTATCTAATAAATAAGGGCTCGTCCAAATCCCTTCCCCCTCCTTCTCCATAGTACGTACAGTTTTACTCAACCCCCTAAATAATTAAACACAATTTAAATATAATTAAGTTTATTCACTATTTACAAGGGAGTAAAAATCAGACTAGAATTCAATTTGAGCGTCGGTGAGATTTCCTGAAAAGTTGTTTACTAAAGAAAACGTTTTTATTCATTATTTAACCAATTTAAAAAATTTTTGATGATATGAATATAATTATCCCGAGTACAATCATTCCTTATTTTTCTTTTGTTAAGTTTAATTTAAAACTCAATATAAATGGTACTTTAAATTTTATGTAAGCTAAATCATGTAGAATTTGAATTTTCCACAAAAATTATGTGTACGTACTTTTTCTCCTTATACCCCCTCGACTAACGTACATGCTTGTACGGTTTTGGCTGACCCCTTCCCTCTCCTTGACTATGTACGCACTATTTGGACGAGCCCTAAATAAATAAACAAAAACTAAAAGTAGAAAACATACTAAAATGCTTACAACTTTTCAACTATTTTGCTTTACCTTTAAGACTCTGAAAATGAGGCATTTTATTCCTTTGGACTTTTGCTTTGACAGTATTGTACAAACACATATATTGAGATTATTTATTTATAATTGCTTTTCCGATTCAAAGGTATTAAAGCAGTTTATGTCAAATTGGAATACTGTGAATCACATTGACTGTGAGACACAGAATTATCTCTGACTAATATGCAACCCAACCCAACCCAACCCAACCCGGTCTAGAAAACGCTAAGTTGGGTCGCTTTAGTCTATGCAAGCTACTTTGTGAACTTTAACTCAATTAAGAGCCAACGACTAAGCCACTGAGCTATTCAGCCAGCAATTTAAATGACAGTATAAAGACTACATACAAAAGAATAGAATACGAACGATATTCATCATCAAACATTTTGTTAGAAAATTAGAGCTTTCAAGAGTTTTAAGAAAGTTGTACAGTATTGTAGAATTATATACAATATTATTGTAATACAATTGTATTTTAATATAAGTGGAAAGAACTAAATCATTGCTTTTTAATAGACTTTTATGTTGAAATTTTGATTATTATAGTTCTAACTTTATTATCAACTTTTACTAAAACTGTATTATATTTAGAATAATTTAGCAAATATTTAACTTATTTTCGCAATTTTTAGATATTAAAGTACCCGTATATCATATTTTTCATTTTAATTATTTAAGTGTTTTCAGCTGTTTCTTAACTATTGCATTTAGACATCGGAACTAAAATATTTCGATCGCTAGACATACAAACAGTAAGTTTAAAACCATCTTAAGTTAGTTTTAACAATATTTCTTGCGTTAGTCTTTTGAAAGCCTGAAGAAATTTATGCAAAGAAAAGTAATATACTTTGCATTTACTTTAAATTCACATATAAATAATCAAAGAGTTTGCTGAATATTATAGAAGGGGAAGGAGTTCTCAATCCAGCGATTCTCAAATCAACGATTCCCTCTCTTTAGACTTTAGCAAACTTTATTGAATTTAACTCTTGGAAAACTAATTTAAGCTAAATTTTAATCATTTGCCACAATTATGGACCATACATATAAATGGTATTTTAATTATTCCTTCAATAATAGTTTATAAATTTAAAAATACACTTATAATCATGGTTCGCCAGAGGGGGTGTTGGGGGTTAACCCCCTGAAAATTTGAAAAACTGGACCCCCCCCCCCCCAAGATTTTTCCTAAATCTTTTCCTTAAAATTTGTCGTTTTGGATTAGATTAATTTTTTGAAAGACTGAATATATCTTTTTAATGCAAAAAATATTTAATAAAATAAATATACATTTAATTTAGAAATTTTGACGCTAAAACCTATTTTTTCAAAAAAATTGTCTTAGAAAAACGCCGAGTTTTCCGGGTATCATGTTTTTTGATGGTAAAAAATCAATTTAAAAAATGGCGGGAAATATTTAAAAAAATTTTAGCGGCAAAATCGATTTTGTAAAAAAATTCTCTTATAAAACCGATGAGTTTACTCCCCTCCCCCCTAGAATTCTAAAATTTTTCAGAACTACACCCCCCTGAGCCGAAAGGGTTTGGCGAACCATGCTTATAATCATTGACTTCTATTCAATATTTAATTTTATTTCCGAGAAGTTGTCAAAAATTTTTCTACTTTAAGGCTACACCTAATTTTGAGGATTTAAATGCCGAAAAATAGAAGCTCTGGTTATAAGTTATAACTAGGCATTAAGGTTTTCGGCGTGAAAGAAAAGCAGAAATCGGCGGTTAATTTCGACGTGAAGTTTCACAATAAATTTCGGTTTACAAATTCGGTAAAATTTTACAAAAGTTTTAATAATAATCAAAAATACCTTCAATATCATTATTAAAATATAAAATAAAAGATATATTGATTGATTCGATATTAAGTTTAGCCCTGTATTTGTTTGATATTCACCTAAATTTGCTGAATAATCGATTGGGATCTAAATTTTGACAATTGGTACATAAAATATTAATTATGTAAAGGAAGCACAACATTTGATAAAAATGTGTGATTGAAAACATGAATTTTCGGTTTTTACGGTTCACGCCTAAAGCACAGACTCCTCTCTCTGCAGGTTTTTGGGCTTTTACGGGCTGACGCCGAAAACCTTAATGCCTAGTTATAACTTATATATGTATAAATGCATAAATAAATAGTTTAAAAAATATTAGCAATCATTTAGATTTTATCGATAATTTCAATTAAATAATGCATATGTATGGCAAACATTGTCATTTAGTTGTAAAAAGATTTTGAATTCTCTACACATAACAGCAATAGAACAGTAAAATCAATTTCAATGTTTCCAACGAAAGCCAAACACAGGTAACTTTTGGTTCATATATACAAATAACTTATATATAACATGAAAATTATATTCTATGGTAACCATGACAATGGGTTATTCTAGTTATTCTTGTTTTACTAATACTATCATATTTTGATTCATTTAATAGATATAAATATCACCTTTTCTTTTATTACACAATAATTGGGGTCTATTCTTAGTAAGACTTGTTCTCTGAAACTATTATCAAACAATCAAAATGATTACTTTTGTTTATTAGTATTAATAGTTTTACTTTTATGGCCTATATTTGAGAATCGAATTTCATTAAATGTATTTCACTTTTATTCACGTATCAAATGATATCTAATGAAAAAGAGAAAACCTTTATGTTAATCAATTAAACATTAAAAATTAATTTATGTTTCTATAGAAAACTTGATGAACAGAACCAATCGATGAAGTATTAGAGCAAAAATACATTTCTTTTAGTTCATATTTAATGGTTTTTGTTCTATAGTGTATTTCCAAAGACTATTCAACATATTCAGTACACATATTCTGTGTTTATACATATTCGATAGCTTTAATGCAAATACATGTAGAAATGATGCAAAATTATCACTTAATATTCATTTGACATAAGTCTAAGCATAACAAATATTTCATAAATTACCTCTAAATTTCGGTTTCCATACGTCCAGCTTTGCCTCTATTGTCCAGGTTTAGACATCTCCGTTCAGAAATTGTGACTAGGAATGTTTCAGTGTAATCTACGTGTGTAAATTACCGTAATATTACGCTTCATGAAAACTACATGTAAAATCTTCATATCGCTCGTATGCACAAAACGTAAAACAAAACCTCTGAGTTAAATATTATCGACATAACGATTGAATTCAAGAATTATTTTAAAACATGAAGAATTCATTGAAACGGTCTTCTGAAACACTCGTTTAACGTTCATTAACTGTTTAGACTTATCAATCAAAAAAATTCATTCAGTTATATAATGATAAAAATAATTCTATTAATTCAGAGTGTGATAATGATAGTGCTATTGAAATAATTGACATAAATGTAATCATTTAAGAAAATAAATTTTTAAAATTTCATAGAATTGTACAATTTTTACAGAATTTTACATATATTTTGGTAAAATTACGCGCAAAAAGAACCATAGTTGTAATTAAAACCTGGACATAAAAAGTCCACTGTGGGTTCCCTTACTGGATGAATTTTACTATTTTATTTATACGTGTCTAAGATTACAGACATTACACTCCATTTCGCTGTTTTCTATTTCGCAGTTTCCGATTTCACTGTTTCATTATTTTCAAAACAGGATAGTCTACTTTGCTTAGGTTACAATGGATGAAAGCTCGCCCTTCGGGCCTCCCAGCTATGCCTAGTCCTACCGTACATCACAAATAGGTTAAGTAGGAATGGCTCGCTTCGCTCTCCTGTCTAGTTTCGATGTATACCAACCCATTAAAATGGAAATTTTGATAGTTTATGACAAGAAAAGTTGGTCTTAGGGCTCAATTGTCTTTGGATGAATTGATGTGCTACGATTTGAAATACAGCCAAATGACAATACAGCCAAATGGGAAGACACCAGCTGACTCTTAAGTTAACACTGATCTCAACATTAGGTAATCAATTAACTTCCTATAATTATTTAAAATTATTATAAATTGTTATTGAGTTTATTGAATATTTACAGTATTACAGGCATAAGACTCATGCTATTAACCAATTGAAAAGTAACAGTTAACGTTTGCAAAAGACAGTTTAGGAATTTATTGATTAGAATAACAAAACAGAATAAGAATTGTAATTTTATTCTATTAAATGTTTTATAAAAAAAAAATTAAAAATATATTCACAAAAGTTTTGGGTTTACAATAATAAAAAAAGTATAAGTTGTTCAATAGAGAAATGTTGACCAAAACTTTTATTTTCTTTCAGTCTATAAAATGTGTATAAAATGAAAATAAGTTTACTGACGTTTATATATTTTATACTAATATTTATATAGATATATACTGTATATCTCTTCTCTAAGCGTTTTCATACAGTATAAGTTATTGTCAGCTTTAGTTTAGACCAATTTTTTTGTGAACGCATTCTTTATATTAGCTGTTGAAACGCTCGAAGCATTAAGTGCTAAAAAATCTCTCACTTTCGCACATAATATGAGCTGTCAAAGCACTTTTCATCACTTTACTGTATAATGAAGGAGCAGATGATGGATCAGACATCCATATGCATCAGCGGAAAATTTTCTTTGAATATTTCACTCTAACCTTTAAGAGTAATTTAAAATACGCCCTAAATTAAAAGTAAGATTTTCTGTTTTGACTTTTATTTTTGAATTTAATCAAATATTACAGTACAGTACTTAAGCACAAAGAAACCCTTTTTGTAACTAATAATAAATAAGATGTCGCAATTGGGCTACTTCTGGCTGGGCTGGTATGATAGGCCCGAAACTAAAAAAAGTTCTCTTTATTAGCACATTTATAAGCAGGGTTCGCAAGAGGGGGCGTACATCCCCTGGAAAGTTGAAAAACTGGACCCTAACCCCCAAGATTTTTCCTAAATTTTTTCTTTTGAACGCAAAATATTATATATAATAAAATTAAAATACATTTAATTTAGAAATTTTGGCGCAAAAACGTATTTTTCAAAAAATTTTCTTAAATAAACGCTGTTTTCCCATTATCATGTTTTTTGGAAAAAATCAATTCAAAAAATGACGAGAAATATTTTTAAAAATAATTTTGGCGGCAAAATCGATGAGTTTTACCCCCATAGAATTTCAAAATTTTCCCGACTTACACCCCCCCCCCCCGTGACGCTGAGGGGTCTGGCGAACCCTGTTTATAAGTACAACTTTTAACATACCTGCACAAGGTAGGGTTGCCTAGGGGTTGACCCCCCCAAACGATTTTGAAAGTCAAAAATTTGTCATTTTTGTGGCGGGAAAACGCGTTTTTTGGGCGGGGAAATGACTTTTGAGAAAAATTATCTCAGAAAACCAGAGAATTTTGACCCCCTCCCTCAGATTTTTAATGAATCTTGAAATGGATCCCCACCAAACATCCGGACCTTGTTCAGGTATGACCTTTAAAGCAATTATTTTTCATAAACTGTAAGTTCATCGCATTCTGGTATACAGTAAATGTTTAGAGAATTATTTAATATTGATTTATAAAGAGCCAAATAATTAAATATATTTAATTATAATTTTCAAACTTAAACCTAAAGAATGCATTATTATATGACTATTTTTAAGTCAACAATTTTATAGGAACTAACAAAGTAACTCCATTTTGGGGGAAGAGATGTACAACTAATAGTCAAGGGGTATCAAAATCTCATCGGTTTTCTGAAGCAATATTTTAAAACATAAAGAAATATTTAAAATAAATATAAAATATTCAACCATATGTCAAATATTTACTAAGCTTCCAAATATTGATTTATAAACTTTGCTAAAGGAGTCCTTATTATGTGATTGGTTCACATTATACTGTAAGTTTCAGACAGATATTAGTTACCGATAAAAATATTGATTTATGTAGTGTTCTATGTAATTCTCAAGTAATGTTAACTAAAATTTGCCAATTAAGGAATTTCCTACACATTGTAAAACGATGTTTGTATCAAATATTGCTGGGTTGGGCTCGGTCTTTAAAAAGTTCGGGCGGGCTCGGGCTGAGGTTTTAAAAAATGCACATCTCTATCAAAATAACTTACCATAAAGAAACATAAGAAAACTCTAGAGAATAACAAATATTTGAGATCATTTTCGAATGAATAAAATACCCTCAGGTGAGACATAAGAGTGGAGTCTTTTAATTAAACAAAAGACATAATAATAGTAAGTTTTCTTACTTGTTATCATCAAATTGAAGCTCTTATCTGTTACGATGGAGCTATAGAGAGAAAGATCATTAGCCATGAAATATGAGTCTTATAATAAAACAGTTATTTTTAAAAGAAAAGATCAAAATTTTAAAATAAAAATATTCATCGAAAAAAGTTGAGCAACTGATGTTCACTTTAATCCTATATGAAATAAGCTTTTCTAAGAAAGCACTGAAGTGTAACGACAACACAGAATATTTTCTGTTTGAATCGATTTTAAACCGATTCTTTGTTTCTTTGGAAAACCGTAAATCTTATAAACTTATCTAATATTTTAATCCATAATTTCTTATATAAGGTTAAATTCAATTTTTATCAATTAGTTTGACTTAATAATGAGCTCCAAATAAAGAGTCAGATTAATTGGAAGTTACTGTGTCTTTAAAATAGTGAACTGACGAGTCTATAATGTTTTATAATGAAAATGAATAAATTACATGTCATTTTTGGTCGTCTAAGTTGGCCTTAAAAGCAATGGTTTGTTGTACAGTGCAATTCAATTGATTGATTTAACGTTCGATGCATTTAAAGTCTACTCAGATGGGAGTGAGTGCTCAACTTTTATAATTAATTAATGAGAGGAAGTATTTTTATTTCCGGTGGGACTTCAATTGTATACAATGACGACAAAATGATTGTGGCTTTTCATTTAAGATCAAGTGATGCCACTCTTTTTGCTTTGTTGCTACACTTGTATCAATACTTTGGATATGAATTACATGTGAGGTCAGAAATACTGCGTTTCAATATGCAGTTGAGGAATAGTAACCAATTTTATTCCTTACTTATACCGATTAGTGTCCGATAGACCGGAAATTTGCAACATTTGAATTCTACAAGCAATTTGAGAGTACGTCTCAGTCTATTTTATTGATCCGGTGTTCGAATGAACAGTAGGCAAACAAAGCTACCTTTCCTTCCTTCCTCTACTTACTTCACCTGCTGCTGCAATAGACAATACCTATATATACAGTCACTATTAGTCAACACTTATTGATCAAAAGCTCTACTTCGCAACAATTCTTTAAGTTTGCAGTTTTTCACTGCACTTTACTTCATAAAAATGAAAGTACTGTAACATTGCGTTAAAAGTTTACCATTTGCTGAGTTTGAAATCTTCGGAAGTAACGCCATTTGACTGATTATTCACTATTTGAGTTCGTTGTCTCGTCTAAACCAAAGATTCTCTTATGTTTTACTTTTTTAAATTTTATTTATTACCAAAACATTTAATCGCATGTAAGCAATACATTAATTTAATTTGATTACACATTTTACTTCAGTCTAACACTGTTTCTGTTCAAATAGCGCTTCTGATAATTGATTTAATAAATATCTATGAGTTAGAGAGAAAATTCATTTTTGCTGTCTATTTGCTTATTATAACAGTCAAAGCGATCCCAATATATTCACATATAATGTCGGTTTAACTTATATTTGTGATATCCGAAGATGTGATTAAATAAACTTTAATAACCAAGAGATACATAAATAATGGCAATAACACTCACGATTATCCATATTTGTCAACATTATCTATAATTAATTGATATTTCTATGTTTGAGAAAATGTAACTTAATTTAGATCAAGAAAATACAGATATATACAGATATGAGAGCAGTTTAAAAGAATTATATAATATATTTTTTTATATCAACTATTTGAAAATCTGATAAATAATATATCATAACATTTGGAAATAGAAATAAAATCATTTTATAACTGTTTATAACATTTATGATGGAACTAAATGAATACAACACGAGTCACACTCTTATGAATTATAAATTGATTAGTGCAGAGCCTATACACAGACAGAGCCGATCATCATTACGATCGAGAACACCTGCGTTGCATTCAGTGATGTTGAAGATAGTATTCTTCACTAGAATTGGTCAGAGAGTTAGTAATGTTTATATCGAAACAAATGCACTCAAACTTAAGTTTTTAGGTGAGATCTGATGATATCGATTGAATTCTGCAAAGTATTCAAAATCTCTGAATTTGTGGAATAAGCTTTAGCTTATGGGGAACTCTCTCTCTCTCTCTCTCTCTTTGGTAAAGTAGTTGAATAGAATTAGTTATGATATGATAGCGACATCTTTAAAGAACTTCTTTGAATACCAGAAGAATTGATCGTCTGCTTCCACATCAAATTGTTTTCTCATTTTTAAACTTTACAAAAATTCATTTTTTATAGGATTTTTGAGTTAACTGTTGCCACGGTCTTCAGGTCCGAATGACCCATCATATTGTTGAGTCTGGCGCTGATTCTGCTTTGTAGGGTTAACCCTAACATTAAGTAGGGTTAGGTAACATTCAAAATTAAAGGAGAATCAACTCCAGACTTAACAATATGGATCATTCGAACGTAAAGCCAAATAAATTGTTAATTAAATGAAATCGACTGCTTATTCATTGTTTAACTTAAAAATTAATTTAATGTTAACATGAATTAAGACTTATGATAGCACTCACTCATAGTATGTTTCAAATGTTTAGAGGCAACAAAATTCTTTTGAATGAAATAGGAATCGCTTGAGTTGCGACTATTTTATGAAATTATAGCTAGTGATGAGCATAAGCTCACTTTGTGCCAGCTTTAGCTTGAGCTTAATTTTTTAGGGTGAGCTTTCTTGAGCTTGAGCTTATGTTTTTTGGTCGAACTTGAGCTTTAACTTAAGCTTATATTGAAATAGACGAGCTTTAGCTTGAGCTCAAGCTCAAGAGGAGCTTTTGCTTTCCCACTACTTATAGCTAACAAATTTGAACTTTTCAAATATTATTATTATTGAACTAACAAACGTTTAAAATAAAAAGTAATGCTTATCAATATAAATGACAATACGAGTACATAAAAAATGTAATTTTTCTTATTTGATATTAAAAGAACACTTCGTTTTGATAAACAAACATCAAAATGATTAAATTCATAATTATTGTATTAAACTTACTGATAATCTAATTACTTGTTGTGATTGATGTTAGTAATAGGCTATCAAAGGAAAAGCTCTAAACTTTTGAGAGGAAAATTAAATAAACAAAATAATTTTGAAATAAGTAACATTATGATTGAGTTTTTCACATTTAAGTGTGAGGAAGGCTTCAAATTTGAATCGAAAATTGGATAGGAGTGGGTTGAATA
>JAQGCH010001961.1:0-13928 GCA_034699485.1 Nanhermannia elegantula
GTTTTTGGAAGATTGAAAGCCTTTTTAAATAGATAACAATTGCAAATACTATACATAACATGAAAGAATGTGTAGAATAAATCAGTGGATGTGATCTCTTGAGTGACAGCATTTCACCATAAATGACAATTTATTGCTTCTTTCGGCAAATTAATTGTTATTCAAATATGCAGTAAAAAGATTATTAAACGACAAGAGAACCAAAATAGAGAATAAGTTAACGGCAGGAGATATCGCATAATTAGAAGAGGCTTTAAGTTGGCTCTTATTTTTTGGTTCAAAAACTATTGCAAAAAATCTTTTACAGCGAATACAAGTATATATGCTAACAGTGTGTATGCTTATGCTCGTTAATAAAGTAGTTGAAGAGAAAGAGCACATATTCTTAATTGTTTATTTGCACAATCGTCTCATTAACAGGGCTTCTGCTGGGGATCGTTAGTTACTCGTGTGTAAGATTTGCAGCACTGCTTCGCTAATGAGAGACACATCCTCTTCGTGTTTTGCTCCTAACCAGGCCTACAACATAATTAAGCGTTTCAATTATATTTTGCCTTATATAAGATCATTTTGTTGGGGATTTAAAATTATAAATAAATATGTTCTTTATGTTCTCTATTCATTTAAACTATTGTTCAGCTATTCTGAAGCTTTTCCAATACAATATTTTCTAAGAGAAAGTTATGAACAAATTGTGTTTGTTGTTAAAGAACACGTGAAATAAGGCTTTGTATTAAAATCTATTTTAATCAGAGTATATTCGAAAATTCCTTCTACTTATTAGTCATTAACATGAGCTTAAGATAGACCTAAATTATGTACAGATGTGAAACTAAAAGTGAAATATGCTATAATGCAGATCTAAAGCCAATTTTATTCAATACGAACCAAAAGCATTAGCAATGCCTTCTCTACAGCTTTACGCTTGAGTTTACAGTTTACAACATTTTTGAAATTAATTAATGAATTAAAAATTTTTAATTTTTCAATGATAAGTTAAAATTCTCGATATAATATAAATTGTATGCTCTAGAATGATCAAATTCTATAACTCAAAAAAACATAATTATTAAACCCCTATTTTCTCATATAATTAGTAGATTGAAAGTTGTATTTATACTATGATAAGAAAATTCGTTTATTTGTTATACAATTAAATGCTTTATATGATTAACAAATAAATGTGGAATTAATTAATAACGTTTTGGAAAATACTTATCTGAAACCCATTTAATAGTGAGCACGGATTCTACATAATTAAGTTTCAAGTTCTGAACTTAAAATCTTTAAATTTATTTTTAAACTGATTCTTAAAGAGATTTTTCATAATTTCATTTTAATTATTTTAATAATTTTCTCATTTCTATGTAATTTATTTTCAAAATATTTTTTATAATACAGAAAACAATTTCGGAAATTATGATTGTCTACAGTGCAGTGAAAATAGAAAAACAATTAATTTGATATATTGAATGAGTTATTTATGATTGAGTATAAGAGGCCACAGGTTTAAGTTAACAAATTTCTTATCAATAAGTTAATCATTGCAAAGCCACAAAAGTTTATTTACTCTTATTTATATATAGTTTCTGTCGTTTCTGTTGAGAAGCTATGCCTCTCATAAAAGAGTTTATTAAGAAAAAAAACTTTTCTCACTTCTGTCATATTTTCCCCACTTTTAAAGAATCGCATTTGAGAATAGTTTACACAGAATTCATACACAACATTGCACTTTAATTAAATTTTCAAAAGTAAGGTCTTTAATCAATGCCTTATACTTTTCAATTAAGACACTTTAGTAAACAAAGTTATAAAGGAATAAAAATTAAAAAAAATTGACTCTCGAATCGTAAACTGATTAATGTTTTGAAAGAATAACTGTTCAAATTTTATTCCACTAAAGCTAAACTTAGATTAATAATAATATTTTGCTCAACTCTTTTATCAACAGTTATTTTACATTGAAATTAATTTAAAAGTTAATCATTGAAGTCATTTATTTAAGATTATTTTCACTAATTATAATCAATAACTTACAGCTGCTTTATCTTAATTGCATGCTATCCAGCATTTCAAGTCAAGGTTCTCGAAGTCAATTAAAAATAAAGTTCACATATTCTCCGATGATTTAAATTTTAGTTAAGAGACAATCAGGACATTCAATTTCAATTTAATTACTGCAAAATTGTCTCATTAATAGTTAAAATCGCTGAATAAGAACTTAGAATTAATTAAAGTTAACTAAAAATTTATTGCTTCTATTTTAATATTTATTCATTCATTTTTCAAAAATACTAATCAATTAATCAAATTTAATGAATTTTATGGAAATAAATAGAGGTTTTAGTTTTGTATTTGGTTTTTAAGGCTCACTTATTTAATAAAATTAAAAAATCATAATTTTATGCAATAATTCTTTCAAATTTTAATTTAATTGTAAATGTAAAGTAATTTTAAACTCTTGAGACTTATAGAAAATCCAATTGTTTAAGATTTGTCTGAATATGCCTTTTATTGTAATCAAACGATTTTCTAAAGAATTCTTATATTTAAATAAATATTTTAAGTCTTACTCTAAAGGACACGATTCAGATCTTTTGTAATGCATTCAATGTTTTATGTGATACAACTTGTGATACTGTATAAAAAGATTCATTTTTTAAATAAAGAAATGCTCACCAATACTGATAAGCATTGTTGTGTTGAAGCGCGAGCTCATCTTTGCTTCAATTCAATGTTCTAATTGTGCACTTATTATCAGTTATTACTTGCGTTCCATTCATTCAATTGCTATCGAATACTAATAGTTTTGACTTAACTTTTGAATTATAAATCTATTATTGATATACATTTTAATCCTGAAAATGGAAATCTTATCTCTATCTGAAGTGACGAAATCAAATATAAATCCTTTAGGAGAGAGTCAAGCGTTAGCGGTTCAAAATGTGTCACAGAGTCTGACACCCATTGCAACAGATAATGACATTAAGATTCCTCGACCTCCGAATGCATTCATGATCTTTGGCAAAGAGTACCGCAAAATACTGTCTCAAAAGTTTCCCGATTTCACAAACAAACAAATCAGTAAAATCTTAGGCAACGAGTGGAAGAATATGAGCGCAGAACTAAAGAATCATTACCACAAACTGGCGGATGAGACCCATAAACAACATCTCATCAAATATCCAGGTTTTGTGTTTATATTTTTTTAAACTTTTTTTTAAAAAATTGACTTAAATTTGATTGATATGTGAGCTCATCAAAAGAGTTAAACTTTTAAACTTTATTTATAGGCTATTATTACAGTCCATTAGAAGCGCGTCAGAGAAAGGCCGAAAGGAAACGATTGTCAAAAAGTGGCCGTAAGACGAACGCAACTGTTCAAACAGTTAACTCAGGTGTGGGACTGTATGGTGTTAACCGACCAGTTCTAATGTATGGCACTTATGCAATGGTCAGACCGATGTTCGGCACTCCAATGCCGGCACGGGTACGACATGCGGTTCAAATGACACCAATTCATTGCGGACCACAACGAATATTCGGTGGATTTATGCGAGGAATGAGTTTTGGAGGCTTTCGGCCAGAGTTGAGACCAAAAAACATTCTTCAATTGAATGGCGAACACAATTACGCATCTATTTCTCAACAACAACCTGTGCAACGGTCTGAACAACCAATGGTTTTCGACTATTCGGTGAATTCTAGTCCACAACTAAGCGAAACCAGACAACAAAATGATCCGAAAGCTATTCATCAAATGGAAAACAAAGATCTGTCGGCTCTGATGACAAAATATTTGCCGCCAATGCATAATCCATGGACTGAAGTGACTCAAGTTGTCGGCAATGATTTGACACAAAAAGTAATAAAAGACGAGCCAAATGTCACCAAAATGGCAGACAATGAAAATTTGCCGACTTTAAAATCAGATGAGTTTTTGAATGAAGTAACTCATGAATCTGTTGCTAACAAACAAAATGTAATCGTCAAACGAATCGATGAATGATTTAATCAACTTATGACAGTTCATTAAAATTCTTCTTCTTCTTAATTATATTTTCATTCATATAAATTCATATACACTTAAGTTTTCAGTTGCACTAAAACTCCTTTTTATACAGAATTACATGTATTCTAAGCTTATTTTCACGAATTTTTATTTTTTATTAATATTTATGACTAATTCAATATATGTTTAATTTAGTTTTCAAACTTTAATTACAATTCACAGTTTGTTAAAAATTATTTGAATAAATAAATATTTAAAATAAAAATGACTATCATTATAAGCTCACATCACAATTGCTGTTTGAACGCTAATTTTCTAATAAAATTTTTGAAAATACATATTTAAAAATTTTCATAATTGGGTATTAAGCAAATATTTGATAATGTGTGAGATTCTATGTATATATTCTTTAAAACTGAATTAGTGTTTATTCTCAATTATGCTCAATGCTCGAGCATAAGCATTTATACATCTAAAAGCAAATGAATCAGAGGAGTCTATGATTTAAAGTGTAAAATATGAATTAGATATAAATATAAATACTTATTAATCGTTATTATGTACAAAAAGTTAATCAAACTTAAAGCCTTATAATTGAGTGAATAAATAAATATATTTGTTAAAATTAATTTAAGGTCAGAATTGAAATCACTGGTTTTCTAAAAGTTCTATCTCTATCTCTTTCATTATAGAGTCTCTATTTACTTGCAGTCAATATTTTATTAAAAACCCAGTGACTTAGTCCAGAACTTTATTCATTTGTAATCAAATATGTGTCGATGGTTTATAACCACTTTTTGCCTCTTAAGCTTTGTTTATAAGGCTTTAATGTTAATCAATTTTGATTTCAACTTTGTTTGCAAGAAGTTTTTTAGTGTTAACAGTTTTGTGACTGCATTTAGTAATAGTATTAGGATTTAAAATAATGGTCTCGAGTTCGCCTTTATTGTTGTTAACACTTTAAGCAAATACATCGAGAGAGTGATTCACATGTCTGGAGAAAGGTATGCCGAGATCTACCGAAAACATGTTGGCAACCAAAAAAAGCAGATAAGTTGCAAACGAGATGAAAGAAGATTAGTGATTTTCATAAGTTATTTAGATTATTTGGTTTTTTCTAAAAAATTTTAGTTTAAAATACATTTTACTCCGTATAGTGTTTTATGATATTTAAAAGTTGCTTTCAGTTAAACTCAAATTGAATTTACACCTTTAGTCTTTTCGGACATTTCCGTCCAAACTCATTATTTGCTATTTATCCCATTTTAGTTCACATAGTTTATGATTAGTCTGTTATTATCTCCTATGCTGATCAGTTGTCAATCTTTAATCAGTCTGATTGCAAACAATCAAAATAAAAGAGAATTAACTAATGAAAACATGAGAGAGAGAGAGAGAGAGAGAGAGAGAGAGAGAGAGAGAGAGAGAGAATACGGCTTAATATACTGAAAGATAAGGGGACTAAATATCTGGAGATTTTATATTCAAGACTCGTTGCATTGGTTCGTTAGTTGAATTGTTTGGTTGTTTGCTTTAATTTTGGTTAATTTAGTTTTTACAGTCATTCGCTATTAATTCAAATGAAAAAGTATCTTAAAATATTCTTTGAAATTAGTTTTATTGATGAAAACATTGCCATAATTTGAAATTTAATTCAATTTATAAAAATCATTGTTTCTTCATTTCTGGCGGTCCCGACTGAAACAGTGTTTGTAATACTATTAATAAATACTACAGTTTTTTTCATTTTCAAAATTAATTGCTTAATTAGAATCTTATAAATCTATTGTACTCTTTCTTAATTTGTTTGTCTCAATAAGTTAATTAAGAGTTTGTAACTGAAGCATGACATGAGTTTTCTGTCTCTTCTACACTACATTTATTGATATATCATTTTAAGTGATCTCTGGATTTCACTAATCAATTGAGTCTACTGTACAATTCTTTGTATATTTAAAACAATTTATTTTATATTATTTTATTACACATTTAAGTAAGCTTGAAAAATATTATATATTAGTATTATTGTCAATATTTTGACAATAATTTATTTATTATCTAACAAACAGAGTTCTTTGAGTTAAAGTTCTGAGAAAGGCAGTGCTCCCGTTGTCTCCTTATCCAATTGAGATAATTTTTCTTGTGAATGCCTTTAACAAGTTCCTATTGAGTTAAGTAGAACTGATCTTCTTAAGTGATGTCGTTTATAACACAGTTTTTTTAAGAAATGCAGGAAAAGACTCAAATCGGGTTCTCAGAGATTTTGGAGCCGTGTTGTTATTCCATTACTTGTTGCAGTTATATTCAGTTTCACTAATATATAAGCTCCTATTTATTACTTTACTCTCGATCGGTATATCCATTAATTTAAGTTTTGTTATTTTGCCAGTTCTTTGTCAAACATTTATTAGTGAAAGTGAAGGTTTTCTCGTTTGGTTTGATGGACTCATATCAACAACACTGTGTTTTTGACAGCTTTCCAATTACTATAGATTTGAACGCTTTCGTTAATGGAAGGCATAGATAGGGTCCGTAATATACTGTAGATATTACATAAGTAGGAAAAGCTTTCAGTCCAATAACGAATTAAATCAATGAAAAGAGTGATAATGGAGCCTGTACTATATCAAATTCCTATTTTCATTACTAAACATAATTATTGTATTGAATTTAATTCATTAACTATTAAATTATATTATGTTGAGTTTCAATTAAGACTTAATTTCAATTAGTATTTGAGTCTCTAAAACATAGCTCTGTTCCCAATGTCTCAATTTATATTACTATTAATAAGCGTCGCAAATAATAACCACCAATATAGCCAATGAGTCATACAAATCAGTGCTTTCACTTAAATATTTTGGTTAAAGTTAAAGCGCGCATACTGTCCATCAATGATCTCTATTCAATACAAGTGAGGGATCGGATGATAAAACAGCATCCAAATCACAATAATTGTTGTCCCTTTCTATCGCAAATAACAAAAATACCAACTTATTTATTAGTTATTGATTGAATTTACTCATTTTAACTTTTATTTATTAACATTGAAATTAATCTAAAAATAAGTTTAGCCGAACGTTTCCGAGCTGAGCACAATTTTTGACCCCCAAATGCCAAAAAGATATTTTATTTTTAATTTACTAAGTAGAAAATTCTAGAAAATTATTTTTAAAGTTAGGATTTACATTTGCTGTAAAGTTAAATTAGTAGCAAACTTATACCTTATACAGCATTAACTATTCTATTAATAAACTTAAATCAGAATATTTTCAGAAAACTATAAAAATTATATAAAACGTCTGATTATTAACCGAAAGGGTTATATGGGTCTATTTATTATTTATTGCAATTAATAAATTAAACAATTTTCTAAATTGCAACTTATTATCGGCCCTCGAGATCCGGTCCTTGAATCAAAATGAGTTGACCGACTATATCTAAACTAAGAGCAGGGCTATTAAGATGTTAATCAAATAAATTAATGTTAAACAGATGTCTGAGATTTATTCGTATTAAAACTTTATTACAACAACATTATAACTCTAATTATAAGTATTCAAACTTTTATAAGTATATGTATTTATTCTATGGCATGATTATAACAATAGACAAATCAATACAAATGTTTGTGCGTCAAATAAAAACCAACATAAAGGGAGTTTTGATTAGAGTTATATTTACTATTAAAAAGGACATTAATATTTGAGTGCAATGTGTCGTGTTTTCATTATCTTCAATTGTATTCACTATTTAGATAATTGATTGACCGCAAAGTAAAAGACACTTTCCATTCAATTATTATTAGCCTTTTATATTCGTTGGCGAACTTGCATTACTTTCATTACTAATATATTCACAATACAAGTCAATTAAAGCGCGAAATCTGTTCAACAATGAGCTTTATCAATAAATTCAATATAAAAGGGACAACAATTACGATTAAAAACGCTGTTTTGCTTCGCAATGAAATTAATTACTATTCAAAACCAATCAACTGTTAAAATGAATTTTGAATCAAGTCTTCAAGTTTTTGTTCAAGAGTTAAAACAGTAATTTGTTTAGATTTAAACTATTGTTTTCTTAAAAAACTTGACTTCGGAAATGCCTTCTAACAAAAGATATAAATATAACAAAAATAAGTCATCAAATCAACCAATTAATTGCCAAATTAGCGTAAAACTAAACAATTGTAAATGTAGTGGTGATCACAATTGTGTCAAATCCTATGCTAAACCAATGTCACAGAAATCAATGCTTTTATTATCAAAAAGACTTAAAGTTTTAGCAAATAATGTTAAAGCTCAACCACTAAGAGAAGATTCAAGTGTTTCTACATATAATTCAATATATAAGTTATTTAAATTCTTAGTAAAGGCCATAATCATCAATAAAGTCAGAAAAGGAAGAATAGGTCCAAATGGTAATAATCACGAAAGAATTGCAGACAAAATATTGGGAGCGATTCCATTCAAATGTCAAAAGTGTGGGCAAAAGGACATGCTTTATCTCATTAAATGGAAAATTTCTAAAGACATTTACTTTGTGCCTTCGGATGTCATTATCAAAAAGTGGCCACAAGTAGTCAATAACTATTACAACGGACTACTTCTTCAAAATGAAAGTCTGAATTCAACTATTAGTTTAGATTCAAATCTGAATTCCGGCAATAGTTTTCAGTCAAAAGATGACTCAAATATTTAATTGAAAGCATTACTAAGACTTCTATTAAAATTAATGATTAAACTCACTGCTCTGGCGAAAAAGATTAATTATTTTGTTTTAAAGTCCAAAACAGGCTCTAAAAGTTAAAAATCTAAGTTTATTTTTTAATTTATTATAATTTGTTGACTAAAATCTAATAAATTATTAATATAAAACATATTATAAAATTGATTTACTGTATCAATTTTGAAAATAGTGATTCCAGTTCTGAACTATTTTTGATCCGCACTAACCTCATATATTTTTAAGATTAAACACAAACCACCAATTGCTAAACCCCTACCCACCCATTGTAATGCTGCATATTTGTAAAAATTAGTAAACTATTAGTGCCGAGAAAGTGTTAACAATAACGGGGATATCAAACATTTTCTTAAGTTTAAATTCATATCATTGTAGTGATTATTATAACTGTAATATAATTGCAATACTATACATACCTTTTGATTCGCAAAAGATTAAGAAAATGTTTATATGCATTTAACTATAGCTGCAATCGTTCCGGACTTGCAAAAGCACTAATTTTCTATAATTAATATCTTAGGCAATAATCTAAATGTTATGATAACTAGAAATTTTCATACAAAAGAATTTATTACCGTTACAGTTATGTAATGTATATCGTATATTGAAATTTACGACGTCTGAAACTTTTAAAGCATTGCTATAATTAATTTTAAATAAGATAAACATGAATTGGCAATAAAGTAAGTTCTAATAAGACTGTACTAACTTTTAGTACCACATTTCACTTTATTTAAGTTAAATTGAATTGTGCTAATTATTTTCAAAATATACTCTTTTATAAATTTTTAAATTATTTTTACTGACAAAGTTGTTAAATATTAATTAATTCATTTATTAGTCAAATTGAGAAATTTCTCCAAAAAAGTTGCGAACTATTTCAGTTATAAGGAAACAATATTTCCAGAATATTGTCTAATCAGCCCCTTTATTGCACAGACAAAACTGTGAAAGAGCCTGCTTTCAAGAATTCTGGAAATTCGAGGGATTGTAAAAACTCATCACTTTTGGTGAAATAACTGCTTCACATTTTCAAAAATTCAGTTTTTTAATTATAGTCAACAATTAAGCAAATCAAATAATAAAAAACTTAAAAAAATAGCAGTATATTTAGTGAGATATATAAAATAGTAAATACAAAAAGATAAAGTTTTATTTAAAATAGTAAAAATATTGAAAATTTGCCCACAGATGAACCAAAAACCATAGGAGAACTACCAGTAATGAATAAGTTCTAATGTACTAACTTGTTAGTCGTTTCCTAAAACCTTAGGCGGGACACACTCTATCAGACCATAACCTTGTGAATGTCTGACCTTAGCACTCTCTTGAATCCTAATCATTTCTGTCAGAACTCAACATTTGAAATAAGAGTTTAGTTTCAAAATATGTCAATTTTATCTATAGATAAGTTTTATTATGATTTTGTTGGTTTTATTCCTGTCTTCTCTTAACATTTCTTTGGAGTGTTTGTTTGAAGTTTTGAGTTTTCTTGTGTTTAAAGTCAGTTATTAATAAATATTAGCAAAAATAGATTTTAATTAAATTAATTAATATGTCTGAAAAATGGTATTTAAGGGAAAATTATTTAAATACCAAATAAAGATATAGTGTTATAATAGAAAAGCTCATTATTATAGAAGCTATAACTTGAATACTTAGTATTTTATGAGGTATTATAATGGGAAATAATGTCAACATTCCTTTACTGTTAAACTTAAGCTTTGACTACTGTTGTATTAGTTCTAAAATTTAGTTTGAGTTCCAGTTCTAGTTCCTGAAAAAATTAGGTTTGAGTTTTAGTTCCAGTTCGAGTTCCTGGAACTCATACAACACTAGCTTTGACTTATAATGAATGCTTGTTTTGCTCATTTCGTTCTCAGTTTTCTGGCGCTTTCCAATTCGCTTAAATGACAGCTCGTGTCAGTTTTCTCATACACACACTTCTGATTGTTATCCGATAACTGGCGAACTGGAGACTAAATTTTGCTTTTCTTCCATCACATCAGCAGAAGTTATCCGTTTTATATGATTAGCAGCAATAGAGCTATAAGTGTGAGAGAATGAGTGAGTAAGATAGTGAAGAGCAGTATAGCATAACATAGTATAGTATGTGTTGTGTGTATTATGTGAAGAAAAAGAATAGTTTTATTATATTCTCATCTCAATGTAATTATATCTTTTTCTCTATAAGTGAAATACGAGACCTAAGCGGCAATGTGTCACTCGGCTCGGTTTCATATTTGCCAAACCATTTTTTGTGCTCATTAAGCTCATACAGCATTACTGTATTATTAGTAACGATCTCTCATTCCAATGCTAAAATAGAAATAGAAATACCGATAAATCATCGTAATTGCATTGTGAAACAACTCTATATTCCAGAAAATAATATATTTTCATCATTTTCATGCACATAACTAGTGAGCATATATTTAGCCTATAATATGTGCATATAAATAATAATCTCTATCATTACTTTTTGGAAGATAAATAAACACATTAATTAGTTAAATAATATATCTAAAGATAAATTCTTTGCTAATTAAAATACTAAATACTAAGCAAATCTAACATTTAACTAAAATTAATTAAAATTAAACTGTATATAATATGCAAATTTTTATTTCTAGATTATTATTATAGCGAAATTAAAGTTACTAAAGCACTGATCATATCTGGTCAATATTTTCCAGGTTTCTACAAACAAAGCTTTATTTTTGAAAATTACAAATCGTTATTATAAATGATTCCCTCTATTTTTGGAGGTTTACCATCCCTAAATATTAAAGAATTTTGATGATTTTTTTGAGTTTATCACTTCTTGGTGCGTAACATTAGACCTGAGAGATGTAATTTGCTGCTTAGAGGTTTACCAATGAATACAGGTAATTTGCTCAGAAAAATTGGGGTAACTTTTAAATTCTGATCAATACATTTAAAAGTGCTTAAGAAATAATTGGATAAGTATATTTTTCTTTGTCCAGAAATGTCTTAGTATTGATAAGGCAACATATCAAACTTGAAAATTACAAAATTTCTTTGAGCGTATGTAACAGATATCAAATTGAAGCTTTCAAAATGTTCTTCGCAGTAATCAAATTAGATTTCTTATAAAGATTATTGTTATGGCTTATAAATAGCGTTGCCAACCGTACCGGAATCGACCTCTGTGTCCCCGTTGAAGGAATTGGTCTTGCCATGTATGTCCCAGAATAGAGAATATGAAAGTTTTAGAGAATTGATTATAGAATTTGATTTATCCATTATATGACGTGAAAATATAATTAAATGTTAAACACGAGGAATTTACTTTATAATTATAAACTATATATTACCAGAACATTTTAAATATTATTTCAAGATTAGAAACTTGTTAAAAAAACTTTCAAATTGAATTTAAAACTCTAGACAATTAGAATCAATAAATAAACTCTAAATATAATTAAATAAATAATGCACAGCGGATGATAGAACCCTCATTATTTGCTTTGCTAAAAGTTTCGTAATATTTGTGTCCCGGAATGTCTGAAAAAAATTGATGAATATGCTGAAAGTCAAGGAATCACACACAGAAGAGTTGGCAGCGCTACTTATAAAACAAATGATTTTTGTCCATTGTAAATTCTGTTATAAAACGTAGGAATATGTCACTTGATTTGAGCTTAAGATGAATTTCACTATGTACCAAAATTATTTGACCTATTTTTCGAAAACTCTAATATTTATTTAATATCAGATTCGATCACTGGAAAGAGAATTTTGAAAGCTTTTAAAGAGTCTATAATAAAATGACCATTGATTCAACTGTTAATTTGATTTTTCAGAATATTTTTTAATCCAGAAATCGAGAGCACATTCTGATGAACCAATTTGTATACTTTACTAAAAAAATTAATATAAAATGTAAATATTTCATAAATAAAATCTAAATTCTATAACTTCATTAATAAACTGAGTTTAACCGTTGTTCTGTTGAGAATGGATTTTCTCGGCATTTAATAAATCAGATTTTTTTGCATAAAAACATTTAATATTTTATAGAAAGCATTCAAATAAAACTTTTTTAGTGCTCTTTTCACTTTCAACATTGCAAACGGAAAAATAGAATTATTTTTCCATGAAATACAACAGTAATAAAAATTATTTATAGCTCATTATGTGAGTTCATAGTTTCCTGTAATTAATTCTTAAATTGAAGATAATTAAGAATTAAGTTTTTAAAGTTTATGTTAATTTTCTAAGCTTTTGTCATATTATTAGCTTTTACTCAACAAATATTGTACAATAAGTGAAATGAAATAAAAGGAAAATAAAAACTCATCTTCTAATTATAGCACAGCAACTAAAAAAATTAGTTAATTAGTTAGAAAGAGAGTATTCTTTAATTAGTCGTGCATATAATGACTCCCATAAAAGTAATAACATTCGCTATTATTTTTTTTAAAAAATCAACATTTGCAATACAATACTCTGTACCCCAAATGCATTAAATATAATTGTCAATTAACTTATAATTTTTGTGAGTGCTCGCAAACCCGCATACATACATATACCAAATATGCTTATAAGTATGTGCACATACATTATATGTAATTAGATATAATATTTTCATTTTAATACACTCAGTGAAAAAGTTTTCTCAATTAGATGCGGGACTCATATTAATGGGACGCACCCACTCTTCATTAAGTATGCATTTCAATATCACTAGTAGTTTCTGAGATTATATTTTAGATTCTTTAAGTTCTCTCTTATAATATGAATTATTGTTGAGAATAAGTAATAATAAAGTGCTCTCAACCGCTCTCAACTATGTTCGTTCTTATTTATAAAGTTTTGTTAATTGTAATGCATTGTAAGGAAAAGCAAATGAGAGGCAAAAAATTAATTTGTAAAACTTAATTAGTCATACAGTAAGTTTTAATATAATGTTAGCTAAAGATCCAGAAGTAAACTATTCATTTATTTCATTCAAATATTTAATATATTAAATATAAGAAAAATGATTAATTATCCCTTTAAAACCACATTATTTAATATAAACTAATAAAAGATTTTAAAACTTAATATAAAAACCTTAAAATATGAAATTCTGAAACTGTAATAGAAACCCAACACTAATGGAAAGCTATTACGACTATTCAGATGTGACTCAAAAGCATTT
>JAQGCH010001962.1:0-13920 GCA_034699485.1 Nanhermannia elegantula
ATATGTTTAATATAAATTGTATTCAACTATCACTCTATCAGATTGATTAGCGTTTGGATAATATTTTATTATCGTGTGTTATACACTGAAGTATATACCTTAAAAGTGCGACTTAATAAAGTTTGTAACTGTACATACGAGCTATAAAATACCAAAAATTCATTTTAAAAATTTCAACTCAAAATTTTGGCGGAAAACCCATTGTCCAATCTTTTTGATGTGAAGTATGATTTTGTAGGGCATTGAGAGGACATTTTGGTGGAAAAATTTTGATCCTAACTATTACCGTTCAAAATTTGCCACGGCCCGCTTTTAATGAATAGCGCGGAAGTGGCGCCACCTATGGTCCTGGGGTCAACGGTAAAATGGTCAAGTTTTGACATTCTACAAGATAGTATGGACAGCTATCTTCTAATTTTTTGAGTAATTTTCTCTCACTTTATTTCCGAACTCCTTTCAAAATCTGATAATCTTTTGAAAATATTGAAATTGAAATAAATCTTATCAAAAAAGCTGAAAATTTCAAGTCAATCAATTTTTGACACGTTTTTTGATTAAAGTGATTATTACTATAACCAAAAAATTTGATATACAATTCATTAATAACTTTTTTTTAATTACTTTAATATCGAAATATCGGTTATTTCCCACTGATTTAAATTAGATATCTGTCAAAATCTAGTTTTGACATAATTTTCGTGTCTACAGGTATTGCTATCACAGACTAAATTGTTTTTAAAAACCAATTTCGAAGTTTTATAGTATAGTAAAATTAGTGTAATTTTGAAATTAAAAGATTAGTTTATTGAATAAAATGTCTTAATATTGAATATTAATTCATTTTTTGTATCCTATCTATGATGTAATTTACTTTTCAAAACTTAGTTTCAAATGAAATGATTTACACATATATTTTGAATTAAAAATGTGAAACGAGGAAACAAATGAATAGTTCAATTATAGCGAAAATTTAAGCTCATTATTAACTTAAGTTTAGCTTAAACTTGTATTTCAATAAATTTTTATCGAATTAAATTTAAACTCAAACAAGTGTATAATAGATTACTGAAAAAGATAAGTTTAATTCTTAAGCCTTATAATGCTTTGCCATTACTTAAGCTCATTATATTAGTCGATGAGATGGTTCGTCTTATATACCAATTTAAAAAATAGATTTGAGTTTAATTTTATAGCAATCATGAGTACAGACTCCAGAATAGGCTTCGCCCTATTTTTGACATGTACTAAATGGTCGGGATAGACGTCAGGACAACCAATTACTAGATAATTATCTGAAAAAATCATATTGAAAGTCCCTATTTTCTTTAGTCCTATATTCTTTATATGCTTTATTATTACTATTAAGTCCCTATTTCGCTATTTTTCGGCATAAAAACTGCTTTTAACCTAAAGTTTTACGCACATTATTAGAATTATTCAAAAAATCAAATAGAATTAAGTGTGGGTTAAATTCTTCTCCCAATATACAATGTTTTGCACAAATTGATAATAATTATAAGTAACATTTCATTTATCATTCTTTACTATTATTTAATTGAATGTGTTAGTTGTGATTAATTCGATAATTATTTATTTTATTTTATGTTAATTTCAAATATCAGAGAAATGTGAGAACGTTTCATAAAAAAATAAAATAATTCATAAAAATATGAGAATAAACTATATTTTTTCTTATTATAAAATGCAATTTCATTTTCGGTATTGTAAAATTGTGCCCCTATTTTACCATTTTTATAGTCCCTATTCTGAAATTGTGAGATTTTGAATTTGCATTCATTTTTTTGTAAACTTTTTGAGTGTTTTGTAGAAATTTTGTTTCGCTCATAAGTTAAATCTATATAACTGTAAGGACTAACAGTTTGATTATTATGATTATAGATTTAGTCAAACAGTTAAAGGATATTAGTTTTGAATATACTGTAATTCAAATAAATTGCGACTTAATTTTAAACGATAACTAAATTTTAAGTTTTAATCATATTTTTTAAGTTTATCACGAAGAAAGACTTGTATAAAACTTATAATTTTAATGGGATATGTAGTACAGTACAGTTACTGTAATGGTACAGCTCAATAATGCTTATAATTTACTGTAAAAGCTTTGAATACAATTTCACTTTTAATTGAAAATGAAATTTCTATCTTTGACATAAACTTAATTAAAAACCTTTATATTTCGAATTTCATTAATATTAAGCACAAATAATAATAATAAAACATTGCATTTGTCTTGAAGTCTTCAAAGACACGAACGTGACCAATGATCTGTTAGGGCGGGCCTGTATTGCATTCTCCAATTCAGCAATAGTCAGGCTTTAGAAAAGTAGCTTTAAGTTTAGGTCCGATAAAACTATTGTGAATACCTGTGCAGTACTTATTAGTTGAATAATGTGAAAGCCTTCGAATATTTTAGTTTTTTTTATTCGTCTAACTTTTAGATAAAGGTAAGACTGCTTTTATTTGATTTTTTTTATTATATCAAATAACTTATTAGAATGAAAATTGTATTCAACTCTATTCAATGTTAATTATTTGAATTATTTTAAACTATTTATAAAAGGCCGCTTATAAGTCAAATTACATAAGATTATATGTTCTGCTAAGTTTATATAAGTTTTGAAAATATTATTTTCAATCAAATTATGTATCGAAATAGTTGCAAACATAACTTATTTCTCTGAAGCGATTATTAATAAGAAAAATGTAAGCTTAAAATACAAAAAATTAGCTTCACTTTAAAAACGTTAGTTTAATAATAAAAAGATATTTCAACATTTAAACAATTTTGATCCAGACTTTAAATATTTTAAATGAATTCTTGTTTAAAAACATTGAATCATAAGTTACTTTCGAATTTCTTTAATAAACAAACTTTTCAGAACTTGATTCTTAATATATATTGTTCTTTGAAATATTCTATGAAACGATTATCTATTCGTTCAAATAATTACTCTAAGATTTATTTTGTGAATATATGTGTATATCGTGTGTATATAAGAAACTATACAATTTGAATTCAATTTATGTTTCCACTGCACACAGTTAAGACTTTTTTAGACAATATGTTTTCTACGTTTAGACATTTTGATTCACTTAGTCTTAAATTATTATTTAAATATTAACAAATTGTTACTAATTCATGACTTTTGAGGGAGTTTTGAAACTAATTTATTACAATTGTGAGATTTTATTTGAAATAAAGTAATGGTGCAAATAATTTGTTTATATAAATAACTTTTGCTGTATTCACGTGGTTATGGATTTTAAAAAAAAGCTCAGCTTATATTCAGATAATATCCTATAATATATTTTTGGCGGAGTTTATACTAAAAAGTCCAGAATATGGACAAGAGTGGGGTGACATATCAAATAAGAATCTTGAGGGACAGTATGTCTGGTGGCTCTGCCATATCAGCCATCAGTTCACAATATCAATCTCGAGGATTTGTGCCATACATTGGAAGCTTTACTGCTTTTATCCTTGTGTGAGTCCCGCGTTTGGAATAGAGCTCAATATGCAATTATCTGTGTGTTTGTGTGTATATGTGTGTGTGTGTGTTATATCGCAAATGTATATTCTTCTATATATACTTATACTCAATAGACATTCAATCTCATGGACACAAAAGGGCTCAGGGCTCAGATCGCGTTACGTTTTCAGGCAAAATAGAACTGTTCGCTCAAATACAATACTAACAACACTCTGTTCACAACAATACTATACTTTAAACCAGTTATTCTCCAACCGGGTTTCGCGGATCACAAGCGGTCCCATAAGATATAGTTTTGAACATTATGTCCCATCGGTTCACCTTACTTTTATTGTGCAGGCGACCGCTTGCTTAAAAAGTTTGAGAGATGTTTTAGACAATTTTTGCCGACAATATTTTTAGCGGCAGTGACTTGTATTGCTTTCAAAGAAAAACTTTGACGAAAAAATCAGAGATAAATATTTTCAAAGTAACTAAATTCTGAACTATAAGAATATATAAAATCTCTTATAGAAATTTTTAAAAATTCATTTCATTATTAGGTTCAGAAGAAATTCAAACTCATGAAAATATTCAAGAAAATTAATTTTAATTCTAAATAATTAAATTATTTTAAATGAATTATCAGTAAAGTTGGTCGAAATTTGATTTTATTAAATATTCAATAAAGTCTTGAATTTCGGTCACTATTACTAAGAAGAGAATTTTTTAAAATTAATTACTAAGATATTCAGAATATTAAGATTTCATGCATAGGATTCAAATTATCTCTGATGTATACTTATATTAATAATATTTCAATTGCATTTTAATCTTAATGATTAGCAATTATCAAAATTTTTTCTCGATTATAGAGATAAATTTCTTTATCCATTATTCTTTATATTAAAGATCTAAATATTGAGATCTATTTTAAAGTTTATAAGATTTAAATCTCATTTAATAAGTTATCTGTCGTGTGTATTGAATCAATTCCAATACTATAATATATTACCTTCGTATATAACTAAATGGTTATTGTCTATTAAATTGTATTTTTTCGGAAAACTGTTTTCCTTATTTCAAATTTTTAGAAATCTTGAGATTTGATGTTTTCTTTTTAAAAAATTACAGGAAATTGTTTATTACAGGAAATAAACACTTGTAGCTAATGGAAAGCTATAAATGACATACAATACAACCTAATTGGGATAATTGAGCTTAGGATTCACTTGAATAAATCATTTTATACAACATAAGTAATAAACACTATTATCTATAACGATATCTATAATAAAACTAATATGCGTTAAATTGTGTTAAATTGGATCAAATTTGAGCATTAATTTAATGACAACTGTTATAATACCTGTAATTTGAAAAGTCATCAAATTAATTATATTTAGTTGATATCAGTTATATTTTATAAATATTAGTCAGTATTAATACCTATTTATGAAGAAAATAGGATTTACTCATGAATTTACATGAGTTTTGATTTCAATGTTTTGCCACAAATTTTTAAAAGCCCTGAAAAGTCAGACTACTATTGATATAACTGAAAAGTGAGTGGATCCAAATCTTTATTTAAAGCTGCCGACTAACTTAATTGACTTGCGTTGTCAACATTTGAAGGGATGGCCGCACTCAATGCTGAGTGATGGGCTGTCAAATAAAATAATCACTTGAGATGCGACCACCTCTCAAAAATTTAAAAATATTTTTTTGCATAATTTAGGAATTGGACGCGCTTTAGGCAAAAGTTAAATATCGAAGAAAGACATCAGACATACATAACATTTGCCCTTTTGTTTTGGATTCCTTTTCAAATAGTTGATTAGTATTCTTTTAATAGCCATATAATCGAAACCTATTTAAGAAAAAGAAATGTTAAGAACTCTTATTTCCTTAAGCTATTATAATGATATTATTTGAATGCCTCCAGTAGTTTCTTGTTAGTATACCTCGTCATCAGATTATTACTTTTGCTCTTGTCGGACACACTTTGATGTCATTGCTCACGCAGTGAATACCTTCACGATTAATAAATATATGCAAAGTGAAAAAGATCTTATGTTGGATTGTAAAGTACTGCGGGTATTAATCTATCAAATTTGCTGTCTTATGGCGGTAATGCTTATAATTGATATTCTATAGAGATTCTATTTAAATAACTTTAATCCGATTTATTGTCTTTTTTTGACCATTTTATTTATAACTATAGATACTGTACTTTTAAATATATGCGCAACATATTATATCAAGTACTTGTATTAATAATGTTATAATCAAAGCTTACAGCTGAATATGTCATACAGTGCTTTATATTTATCTACTTATCGAAGACAGAAATTCAGAGAAATGCAATCAATTTTTTAAAACATTTTAAAGTTTTTTTATTTTTCTTTTTTTAATTTATCGTTTATCAGTCAAAACTTTACATCTGTCGAAATACAAAACGGTTTTATATCTTTTTTGCAGATAATTAATCAGATTTAGGGTGAGAAAAAAGTTTTCATCAGTAATGCATCACAAGGGTTAGTCTCACTATAAATTATAATAAGTTTTGTGCTAAACTTTTTTCTTAATCAATTTTTAATTAATTTTTTTCATCTTTAATTATCAATAATATTTTTAAAATAGGTCAAAGTGGGGTCAATCAATTGGGTGGAGTATATGTCAACGGTAGGCCACTGCCGGACTCGACCAGACAAAAAATTATTGATTTGGCGCATAGCGGTGCCCGACCTTGTGATATATCAAGAATGCTGCAGATATCAAACGGCTGTGTCTCTAAAATACTCGGTCGCTATTATGAAACGGGATCTATCAAACCAAGAGCTATTGGCGGAAGCAAACCACGTGTGGCCACTTCTATAGTAGTGCACGCCATTACGCAATACAAAAAAGAGTGTCCGTCCATTTTCGCGTGGGAAATACGTGATAGACTGCTCGCTGAAAATGTCTGCAACACTGATACCATTCCAAGTGTGAGTAATCGAATAGCTATCAATAGATTAATTAACTTCACGTTTCCCTACATACAAATTGATCCAAAATTTACGCATTCATTAGAACCTAAACTGATCTAAACTTTATTTGAAAATATTAAACGTTTCATTAATTTTCAATTTTCAGACTGTCAGAAGTCTGAGCTGATCATCACCTCATAAAATTAGTTTTTCATGTTTTCTCTGCATTAAAAGGTTATTCGGAATGTCAATAAGCTTTAAAAGTAGTTCTGAGTTTGCTGTAGAACCACATAATTTGAATTTATAAACCTATTAAAGATTTGTGATTAATCAAAATTTTCGCATTAAAAATAGAAACCTTTCATCTTTAATATAAAAAACTAATAGAATTCAATAATTAAAATCATAACTTATTTTTTTGAATGTTTTAAAATGAGAACTTGCTTTATATGAGAAATTTTAAAATATAACCAAACACTTTATTAGATTGTGAACAATGATTAAATTTTTGTGCGAGTTTTGAAGTTAAGTATTTTAAAGGAGAGAGAAAAGCTCGAACGCACAAAATATAGCATATTTGGTTCGATAGGTAGGAGCTGTGCGTCTAAAAAGCTTTCTCTGTCATACAATTTTCTCGTGACGTGAAGTTGTCTTTGATTGTGTCAAAATGTCAACGTTTCAAAAGCATTTTCTGCTGTCAAAAGAGCTCTTTTTAGTATAGAATCCTTAGCTGACTATTGAAACTGGTCCTTCATTTATTGAGCAAACAGAACGCCGGCGCAAGACTGCAGGAGGCAATCTTTTTACAAGTTTTTTTATTAATACTTCCTCTTAATTCCTTTATCCACAGGTCTCATCAATAAACAGGGTATTAAGAAATTTGGCCGCACAGAAAGAACAACAAGTGTCTGGCAATAATTTGGACAAATTTCGTATGATTTCCGCACATCACTGGCAATGGTATCATTCAACATCATCATCACCTTCATCTTCACCACATTCACCTCAACATTATGGCCAAAATAATGCTTGCTTAACATCCAATGGTAGCCCTCCGGTCACTATACCTAATTGTGGAGACGTAAGAGATGTCACTGCAAGTGCTCATGAAGGTAACTGTGCGCACATTTTTAACTTTTATGCCAATTGTACTGTAAATGTGTAGATGTTTTGTGAGGAGCATTCAAATGCGCGTGAAAACCCTTTTCTTAGTTTCAATTTATGCGATCCCTTACACCTTTTCAACTCTCAGAAAAGATGGATTGCTTTGTCCACTATCAAGGCATTTAACTTTGTTAAGGGTTGGTTTACAAACTTTAGCTGTCAAGTGGTGGTAACATTTTCTTACATTCATATATTTCATACCGTTTCACAGCCTATTATGTCTTAAGAAAGGAAAATATGATTATTATTGTACTCGAGTTAACAATAGTAGCTCTTCTTTAACCGATATTTTCACTTTCTTTTCTTAAGTTACTGTTATAAGAGGTATTTCTATTTAACGCTTCACTGTAATATAGGTTCCTATGATATGATGTTCTCAAGTAAATTACAGTAGAATATTACTAATAGCAAAATTAGTTTATAAAAATATTTGAAGTCTAGCTTTTCAATAATATATTGTGAATTAAATTCGCATATGATGTCAATATTACAAACTAATCATATAATTATTAATTAAATCTTTACCTGACTACTAAAGTGACGGCTACTGTAGTAAATAATCTTTAATGTAATGTTTGTTTGAAACTATAACTTTTTCATAATAGAAGACTTCAAAGCCTTCCGAAAATTATGTGCTCAAATCAAATAATTAAAATAAAAACAAATATTGGTGTTAGTCAGTCAGGATTCAGATTTTGTTTTTAATCCTAAATAGCATTTTGTATACAAAGTTTTAATTTTACTTTTGCTAAACTCCAACCTATTTCTATCAATCAATTTATTAATATATTCGAACTCAATTGTAATTGAATCATAATTATTAGTTATTTTGCATAACTAATGCACGATTAACAGAATCAATACTTAATCATTATCTTTATTTATTTATCAAAATAAAAATTTAAATTCCATGTGACTCTACTTCAGTCATTCAAAATTATAATTTTAAAAGCTCTCCAACAAATTGAAATTTAAGTAAAAACTAAAATTTAAAACTTTTTTGGGTTTTTGTCACTATTTAGTGGTTCTTGACTTTTGTATAGTTGTCTTGATATACAGTATTCATTGAATAGGAGGTCCTTTCGATAGAGTCGTATTTTATTTTCCTTTCAGTAAAAGATTGTGTGAAAATCTCCAACAGTTTCGCCTATAAAGCACCTGATATGCAAACCAATTCTTGTGGCGATCTTTAAGTGCTATGAACGCTTAAGTTGCAAAAGAAGCTTCTATTAAAACTGAGGTTTTTTGTTATTTATTTACAAATATACACAATAAGCAATTTATGTCTTACCGGATATTAAATCATGTGTTGCAAAAGCAAATTTCTCTGTATATCAGCAAAATTATGTAAAAATCAAAAGCACAAACAAAATCATTGATTTTTTATCTCTTTGATAAAAAATAAACTTATTTTCATTTTTGACTCTTAATTAACTATAACTTTATAAGAAAATTTGGAAAACCCAATGATTTGTGTTCAGCACTCGTGCCAATTATTATTAACTTATATTTAATTTTTTTCCTAAAATTTTATTCATTTAGTGATCGATTAAAAAGTTATTTACCGGTATATCTGAATAATAAGTGCTTTTTTAAATGTTTTGCATCACTTTGTGTATTAAATGATTGAATATCTATAGATATGTATTACAGTATACCAGTAGTTCTCAACCTTATTTGCCTCGCAAATAACTTTTAAACTCTGTGGCCCACAAGTGATCCGAAAAAGGGAGTTTGAGAACCGATATTGTGTAAAATGAATCCTAGTTTATCTCATTTTATTAATAAAGGTTTGGGATGTAAAGTATTAAGATTTGTTTATATAAATGATATATTTAGAACTTTGAAAGTCTATTGAAAATAATTCTTTGGTTTCTTTAAAATTAAGATATAGAGCTGTAAATAAAGAAGACATTAATTGTCTCAGTAAAGTATGTCAGCAGCACTTCAGCCAATACTGTATATGCATTTCTTACTGAATAATTCTATTGCGGAAAATATAAAGAATAGTTGTATCGCAGGATAAATACTTCTCTGAGTTTATATCTTTTATCTTAAAGTTGCTAATACGCAAACCGAAGCGCACCGCAAATGGAATAATAATCCCTCGATATAAGCGTCGCTCCTTTGAAACAGCGATTTTTGCCTATAATGCAAGATATAAGTCTGACACAAACAGCAGCAATACTACTGTAAGTAATTATATGATTAGACTCACAACCAGTTTATGCGTCCAAATATATAATGGAAGCACAATATAATAATATAACAATATAATAGCCAAATAAGCCTATAATAACCAAATCTTTCGCGATTTTGTGATTGTGCTTATACTCACAGTCAGCGAAATGCAAGATTAGCAAATTCTCTGAAAATATACTCAGATTTTGAGTAAATAAACGCTTAACTATTCAATGGAGTCCTTAGAAGTAAAATAAACGTTAAAATCGATTTATCGATAACTTAAAGAATTGTTAGATTTTCTTCATTATCATTATATTAAGATTTACGACAGTATATGATATGATTGGCTGATAATTAAATTGTTAGGTTAAGCAATGGTCTCACCTTATCTCAGCTTTGTTTAAGTTAAAAATGCTGTGTATAATCTTAATTAATCTATATATTGGGTGCAAACATATTTATCTTCATTTTTCGGACAAATCATTTGAAAGCAGTCAATGGTTTTTAATACAGCAAACAGAGTTACTTTCAATTATTTCATTATTTTTTGTGTTTTATACAAAGCCCGCATTTATGCCAATAATAATTTCTAAACAAAAGAAATGTCTTCTTTGGTAAGCTATAAAATGAAAGCAACAGAGATATGAAATAGAAATCTATAAAATATAACCTTATAAATTATTTAGTATTTCGACAATACTGTACTTTTAAAATTGAAATCTATAGTAAATTAATGAAATAGTGATATATCTATATCTATAGTAGATTTTGGGTTTATCTTAAAATGAAATCCAATCAATATATTAATAATTACATTGTGAACATCAAATCCGCTTAACAGAGGTGGGGTAGCACTTCTTCATTATTACCTTTCCTTAACTCTGTAGGGATCGGCAGCGCCGTAACCAGGATTTTCAGCTTGGGAGGGGGGAGCTAAACATATGTGAACCCCAAAATATGGCAATTTTTTAAAAATTGCTACAGACCTACACTTAATTGTTCAAAAATCTTTGGGGGGCTATAGCCCCCTGCCCACCTCTAGTTACGGCTGTGGGGATCGGTATAACTATAGCCATTCAATGAAAGTATTCGTAACATACAAATTAAGTCAAGTGAAGTATGCAGTGAATAAGTACAGTATACAGTAAAGTCTGTAATAAAAGGGTTTTGCATTGAAATCAGAAAACAGTTCCTACAGTTATACCAATCCATTCAGAACTAAAAATATCCAGGAATATGATTCCAAATAAAGAGACCTTTAATTTCAAAACAAACGTTTGGAAACCTTCCTTGGCCTCAACCGTTAACATGATATCCATATTATTTTTTTTTTTAAATCGTGTCAGCTGTGTGTGTGTTTGTGTAATTCCGCAATAATGTGATAAAATTTGCAAGGTATCAGAGTTATAATTAAGTTATTGGGTGCAGTCTTGTTTTTTATAAAAATTTTCAAAAAATTTAAATGAACTATAAATGAATTGAATTTTGGAAGAAGTTTACTTTCGTTCAATTTATTTTCTAACTTTAGCATAAATGATATATCTGTTTATGAAAGATTTGATTAACACATACCTGTAATTCGAACTTACAATAACTTTTGATAGTTATTATCGGTTATAAAATAATGGAAAAATTTCACTAAACTAATAGTTGACAATTGAGGTTTTACTAAAATCTTAATTCTTTGTCACACTCATTGAAATGTAAAAATTAAGATAGAATTTTAAACTTATGTGTAATTTTTTATACGGCAAGCCTCTTATCTCAAGTTTTAAAGTTAATAAAAATTCGCACAATGAGAATATGTGTTTCACAACTTTTCTCTTATGAACAGATATAGCATTGTTTCCGGCATTTTTGAGAAACTTAGAAAGTAAATTAAACGAAGATAAACGTCTTCCAAAATTGAATTCAAATTCAATTTACTGTTTTTCTTCTAAAAGTTCAAAATTTCTTACGCGGGTCTCTCGGGTTAATATCAAAGTTATATAAGTTGCGAACACTTAATTAACACTCATAAACAGCACTGGCACTTTTATTAAATAATTGGATGATAGGATTTAATTATTGTTTCCATTTATATGAATTAAGTTTAAGCGCTCACAACTATGAAAAACAATGTTCTATTGTGTACAGTGTAAGGCATATGAAATATACCGCTTTATATATGTTGTAGTATCGCAAACGTCAATTCATAATTGACAACATCAATTAAAAGCAGTTTGTCTTCTCCCTATTATTCTATTATTTTCATAACTATATTGGATAATAAAATTAAGTCTTAATTTGTCTCGAAATGCTATACAGCATATGATGCTTTTCAACATTAATATAATAATAAAAATAAGAATTATTATTAATTATTTCCTTAATAATCGGAGTACAAAAACTAGCTGTAACTTACTTTACAAAAATGAAACGGTCACTTCAATTCCCTTTCTTTATATTTAACATACTATATTATAAATTAGTTAATAGACCATCCGATAGTTAATACCATTTTATTTTAAATGCATAGTATGTTTACTTTCTATTAGATAAGATTCCAATTCAGTAAAATTATACAGAATTGTTCTTATAATTCATAAAATTTTTGATTAAATCTGAAATATCCGATAAATTAATTAAAGTTTAAAGATTAAACTGAGTTTATTTAGTAATTATTCAGATAATTGTAAAGATATCGAGATCTCACGGTCTCTTTGGAAAAATGTTGAATGAAAAAAATAATTAAACATTGAATATGAATAATTTGAATTGAACTATAAGTTATTAGATATAAAATTTAGACTTGTATAGCAAAAAAGCATTTGAATCACATCATTTTCGACAAGTTCATTGAAAATGTGCGTGAGTTAAACTTCTCACATGCAATTTGAGCTCTAGTCATGCAATTTCAATCAACTAATGCTGATAGCTTTTGCATTAAAATACAAATGTGCTTATATTGAAAATAATCAACTAGTCCTTAAAGTTTCCTTCGGGTCAAATAGAGATTTTAAGTCTATGGGATATATATTAGAGATACAGTAACTTACTTTACACTCACTTCCAGAATAAAGCTTATTATCAAATCTTTGTGCGTGAAATTGTCAAACGTTTATCTTATTGGTAAAAAATCATATCAATGGTATTTTTGTACGAAAACTTAACTACTGCTGATTAAATGATAATTAATTTGAAATACACTCCGGGCTATTAAGTGATTAAATGTTATTTGCTTTAATCTTTTTTTGCTTTTTTCTATCTATATCTTGTTTAATCTTTCATACTTTCCAAGGCTGTCTTCGGCCTACAGATAAGCTCACTTGTGATGTCAATTCAGAAAATAATTATTCATCAGATGGTACTACAGATGAAGAGTCGCAATTGAGACTTCGACTCAAAAGAAGATTACAACGAAATAGGACTGCTTTTACTGATGAACAAATTAAGGCACTTGAAAATGGTAATTAAAGTTCACATCATATCTCAATAATAAGTTTTTTAAGTTAATAGAAAATATTCATGAGACAGCACATAAAGATAATTATGAATCACAAAAGAGATATTCAATTTAGTATTCATTGTGGTATTCAAAATATTGTGGAGAATAACTCAAGACAACTATTTAATGAGTTGTCTAAGTACTTAATATAGTGTACAAATTAAAACTGAATGTTAATTGGATGATATGCTTCTCTCAGAAAATGTTTTTAAAATAGAAATTATATACCATTTGAGCAATACTTACGAGGAGACCTTATTGGCTGATACACCCGATTTAGATGAAATTATTTGGAAAAACTAAGTACGAGACCCTGATTACGAATATTAATCTGAGCCGTACCATCTCTAAGTTTTCGTCCTAAAATAGGCTTTAATTTCTTTAGAAATTCAAAGTAAAGTATAGGAAAATACTAATTTGTTTTTAAATAATAACTCTCAATGGGAGATCAGTAATAACATAATATACTCTATCTGCCCATTTAAGATAAAAAAAATAGAATAAAAATCAGATCCAAAACGCTATACCCATTTACTTCATTGAATGCATGCACTGATCCCATCAACATCCCATCCTATATAAATATAGTACTCCATATGAATACAGTTTATATATAAATACA
>JAQGCH010001963.1:0-13919 GCA_034699485.1 Nanhermannia elegantula
TACACGTCCTCTCCAAACAAGTAACCTATTGTTATAATAATAGATAACTTATGATCATATGACAAGACAATGAAAATATAATAAATGTAAACTAAGTTTTTATAATAGAAACACTTATCTTCAATGACTATCTCCAGTGCAACTCATGGTAACACTAACTTGAAACCAATTTATGTATAATTTATTAGTCAACGATTTATTCATTATTTTTAGCCCTTTCTAAGAACTTCATTAGTAGGAAAAAATTGATATATTCTGCAAAATTGGCAAATGTTTCTCATTAAAAGTGAATCCGACTATTGCTTGAATTCATTTGAAAAGCATTAGTGCAATAGTTTTCATAAAAATAATGAGGTTAAGTTTTGAATTATTATTACCGGTAGATAATAGTTAAGGATCGACAGAAAAATTGATTAATTTTTATTAACTATTGACATGTAGACGGTCTCATATTTTAAGCAAATTTTACTGCAATCTTCAAAACTCTTGAAAATATAATCCAAGCTTAAAACGAATTAATTCATTTATAAATATTCCAAAGGAAGTTATTAATTAACTAGGTAGTATTGAAAATTTTCAGGAAATATTTCTAAGCAGAGAATTTTTTTTACTATACTTTTATAAGTAGATCTTTAATGCACTCTATTGTGAAGTTTTATAAAAAAAATATTTTTTGTGAATAAATCAGTTAATCAATTATTATGTCTATAGACTTAGATAGAACGTAGAGTGGCCTAGGCTCCAGGCTCGGTTTGAAGGTCCTTTTTGGCTCTGGGTTTTCAAGCCTAAGACTATTGATCCTAAAGAGCCTGTATGCAAAACTTCTATTCAATTCACAGTAACTTTATATTTAGTATTATTCAATTTTCAGTAAATTATTCATTAAAATCAATGGAAAAAATAATATCAACAAATTAATAATTAAATGCTGTAAATCATATGTAAAAACTAATTTAATATTTAATTATAATTTAAAATAATTTATATTTTCAATAAATAGATGAGACTTAGGATTTTTTATATTCAAATGTACTCTTTGTCCGTCTGTTTATGACTGCCCGTCCATCTGTCTGTTTTAGTGTGAGATATAAGATAGCATTGAGTTAAATCGTTGAATACATCAAAATGGTTAAAGATATACCAGTATTTGAGAAGAAAATATTTTTGTCTAACTTTCTAACTATACCAGTATTTACAACTTAGTGATGTGATATAGACTTTAACTGACGAGTGAGTCTGTGAGCTAAGAGCTATAAAATTAAAGTTCATGAAAAAAGAAAATTTGAACGCATTTCCATTTGAAAGTAGCAATCGTTCGAACATAGAATTTACTGAAGTGAGTTGTGATCTGCAATAATTTATGGATTGCATCAAAAAACGTGTGTATGTGATGATAACAATTAGAATCAGTTAAAATGAATTAAAGTTACGCCAAAATGAATGCAAAACAATCTTCTATGTGAGCTGTTCCCAGACTTTAGTTGAAATTTTACTGATTCCATAGTACAATATGTTAATCAAAAAGGTTTAACTACTCATCGTTTGCCCTATCGTTTTATTACTAGTACTGAACAGTAAGTCTTATGTCTGTAAGACTTAATAAGTTGAGTTATATATAGAAAGCAATGCTCATGTTTTATGCTTTAATCAACTGAATAAAAAACACTTTATGAGGCGCAGACTGAATGTCTTGAATGTCTTGTTATATTTTTATATATCTGTCACATAACAGATCGATTATTTTTTATGAATTTCCTGTTATTTCTTACAACCACTCGTTAGTGTCTCAAACATGGATTAAATGAAGTGTACTATCACTCAAGTCTTTGAATGTGAATCTCATTGATAAAGCTTTTGTTTGACTCCTTTAGCGTTTTATTTCTAATTGAGTTCATCTAAAATAAATGAAAGTTTGAATGGAAAATAAATTTTGCTTAAATTCGATATTAAACTACTAGTACATTAAGGATATCAAGTTTGAAAACTATTCAATTATTTGTTGGACTCCAAAATTGAAAACTCTAATAGAAGTGAAAATAGTATAAGTTTTAAATTGGATCTCATTATGAAGAATAAGATAAAGTGCAGTCATATATGTTTGTGTATTGCTTTAATGGTCTTAAAATATTTGATCAATTTAATGAATAATACTTTTCCGCATTCTTCATACCTATTGGTAAATCAAATTTAGTTTTATACATATGTGGTATCATATAGTTATGCATTAATCAAATGTTAAGTAATTCTAGTTTTAGTGTCTAAAATCTTCTTTATCTGTTCAATGAAAACAATTTTATTATCTTAAAAGTGATAAATTTTAAAGCATGTTAATTAGCAAAAAGTTCTATACTGTATAACGTATATAATATATTAATTTTTGTGAGCATTAATTATTACTAGGTCCTATTGGCCTCAGCTTAAAATAAGTTATATAGAAATACAATCTTATATTTGATTTAATCAAACATTTATCTTTATGGTTTGGACATTCATTCATTTGTTCAGCACAAATATAACATATTGGGTGTTAACTTTCATTTCTAGTATTTTCATCAATTATTTACATGTGTATCACATTTATTCCACAAACTTACCAAAATTATAGCAGTTATACGACAACTCTATGTTCCATTTTCGTCTTGTCTTTCATTTTGCTTATTATAGTCTGAAATTATTGTGTAAAAGTTTTCAAATCCCGTTAAATAATATTATGTTAGTCAACAAATCCATGTTTGAATCTCAAAAAATTAATCATAAATAATGTTGTGTTTGCTGAGAAATGAGAAAAACAAATATAAGAACTTTCAGATCATTATAACTTATTTACTTTATATACAGATTTCGGGTAATCCCGTGTCCTGAGTGTTCTTTAGTACACAGAATCCATAATCAAAAACTGAGTTATTCTACATTTTCTTCATCAAAACAGATTGACTTCTTCTCATGTGACACATGAGCTCATTTGAGTTGTCGGCTCTCTCGTGTGTATTTCAACTCAACTCTAGTATTCTATTTCTTAACTTTTATTTAATCGATAAATAATTAACTCACAAAACAAATAAAATTATTTGTTCTGGAAGTCTTAGTTTACTTTTCAATTCAATTGTAGTTTTTTATTCACATGACTAAAGCTTTTCTGGATTAAACTCTAATTTAAATAAATATTCATTTCTTTGAATGATCACAGAATTAACTTGTTGTCAAAATACATTTGTATGTCAAAGAGATAATTAGTTTATTGAGATTAAGATAACTTATTAATATTAAACTGAGTTATTACGTCTAATTTAACATTCATTTTAATTAACTCCTTAACGAGTCTTTTTATGAAAAAAAATTGAAATTTTAAAATAACCATCTCTTCAAATAACAATAATGTGGATTAATTAACATTCATGTCCATCAAACTCAACTATAATATATGTATTTTTAAAATCATTGGCAAAGTTAAACTCATACAAACTTATGTATAAGTTAGTAAAAATCAATGCCACTGATGAAGACTGATATAAATTACTTGAAACACTTGTGTGGCATTTGTAAAAATGGGTTCCGCGTCATCACATCAAACGTTAGTACATCCAAATCTCATTACAATCTAAACGTCATTACATCCAATACGTCTTTACTCCAAAGACCTTACATATAGAGTCTCTACACCCAGAAATAATTTTGAGCTCGAGCGTTATTGAGTTTGAGCACAGTATCAAAATTAATTGAACTTAAGTTATATGAATCAACCTGAAATGATTTAAATTTATCTGATTTAATTAAAATTAATGTGAACACACTTCAAGATTTGATCTGACATTGGACTTTAGGAATTTTCAAAAACCTCGTGCTTTTTGGGTTTTTGGGTTTTGGGGACAAAAACCCTTTGATTTTTGGTCTCCCATTTGATTGAACCAAATGTTAATAAATTATTTGAAAATCAAGTAAAATACAAAAAAGTAATTTTATACTTATTTTAATTTTAAAGTTCAAATAATTTTAATGTTTTTAATGATCAAATTTGAATTTAAGCCTTGAAGAAGGTCTAAATACTGACCGAAAAGCTTTGGCTTTCAATTATTAATAAAATCAATTTGTTTATCGCTTATTAAAAGAGTTGAAACTTATTGAGAAATAATTTTAAAATTTTTGGATGTAAAGTATGTAAAATCTTTGTATGTTAGCTGCTCATAGGTTCATAAAGATCAGATATTAAGATTTAAAATACAATATTCAAGCTGTAATTTGAATAAGAATATCATTACTGTACCGTTAAATATGTATCTCATATCCCAAAATGTAATATAAAATATAGAGTTTTCTAAAACTTCTAAAATACGTCAAATTTGATAAAACTAAATCATTTATTTAAGTTACAGCTTCAAATTTTAAATTTCAAATGTCATTATCTGACTTCTATGACCCCTATGACCCTACAATCAGCTAAAATTATATCAATTATAAATAGCAATAAATAGCCAAAAGTTTACTCCATTTAAATGAGATTTAAACGGATTGAAAACAAACAGTTACTTATTGACAGCTTAATGAAACCGATTTAGACTGATAACAATTATATAATTGTATCTTAAAGGAAAAGTACAGAAATATGAGATTACATTTGAACTTAAAGTAGTATTTATTAGTACTTAAAGCATGTGATATTGCATTCTGTTTGTATTATTTATTGTTTTCATATCGATAACCGATAATATTATAAGATCACAAAAATAAATTCTTTAATCCTTAGATTTTTTTGAAGAATAACATTAAGGCGTTAAAATATTGAAGTGTTGTTTTAACCTAAAAGAATTGACGCATTTAGGGTTTAAGTGAAAATTGAAGTAACGTAGAATTGGAAAATTGTTTGACATTTAATTTTGAATAAAGTGCAAAATGTAAAAGCTATGATGCAGTAAAAGAGTTTCAAATTTGAAGTTTATTTGCTTATTTTGAGAATAAAGTTATATCAGGAAACTGAATATTTAAGCATAAATGAATACTAAATTACTATTGATAGTTGAGTAAAAAAACAATCAAAAATTTAGTTGATGTGTAAGTTCATTAATTCCTTTTTATCCTCAATTATCTTTAAGAAATATAATGTCATAACCCATAGCAACGCTATTGAGATCGATATGATTCCAAGTTTGTAAATGTTCATCAGACTGTAGCTTATCATTTACTGTGATCCTCACTGAACTCTGCCTCTGAGTATAAATGAATATAATTCAACAATTGCTACGGTTATTGCTTCAAAATGAAGAATTCCTTACAAGAAAACAAATGAATACTTACCTATCAACCGAATATTCGGCTGTTATATATGTTACTAATATAAGTATTGCATCAATGTATACAATTAATGTCAACATAAAGAAAAGACATTAGATTTCACATAAGAAGTGCATAACTTTAATACAAGTGTTATATTGTGTGTGTACTAAAACAAAATTTAAGTTTCGTATGAGTCTAAAAAAGTTTGGGGTTTACTATTTTGGAGTAACTTTGAAATTACAATTAATTTGTATTATTAAATGCTTTGTTTTTATAGTTTTGATGACAGATAAGTCTTACAAAGAGAATCTTTGTATATCTATTAAGAAAATATCTGATTTGATCAGAAAAGAACAAATATATGAGTATAGACACTTAAATTCTCAATCTTATGTACAGTATAGGTGTTTTGTCACCCGACCCGCCCGCCCCACTAATCTTTATCAAATCTTTACCCTCAACTCCCACCTTGCTGGTACTCGCTGATCGACCCGCTCTTCGGGGCCCGCAGAGCACCTATAATGTAAAGGTTTTGTCATCTCATGTGAAATCTCTAAATCCTAGTCTGTTAGACATTTCATTACGTTTGTTTGCGAGGATTATCTGCTTACAGAGATCTGAACGAAACCACCAAATTTATTTGTGTTACAAATAGTATAATACAATAAATATAAGTTTTAAAAATAGCTCTAACCCGTAAATTGAGTTTCCCTGAACTTGTATAACAATTAATTTCAATTGACGACAATAGTTATATTAAATCAAATATATTATATATTATGAATTTTTATGAAAGCTTCTCAATTATACTCAATTCTATTATGGTTTGAAATAATAAAGTTAAAAGATTAAAAAAAACACTCATTAAATGAACAAAAATATACTGCTAGCACAAAAATTGTACTATTTATGTGATACGAAACTGCATCTTACAATTTAATTTAAAAAATGCTGCTTCTAACATTAGATTCTAATCTCAATCATAAATTATCTGTTCTTTGTTTTGAGTATATCCTCGCTTCAGTGTTACCCTCACTTGTCAGAGTTGCCAATTAATAATGAATCAAGAATTTCCTCTAAATTTTTTACTCATATTAGAAGTCATATTATTAAATAGAGAAATCAGAATGAAAGTTAAACTGAGCACAAGTACTGTAGGTTCAAAGAAAAATGACAAAATTTTTTTACTAAATTTTAGTCTAAAATCAAATTCACATTCAAATAAACTGATTAAAACTTATTCTTTTCAACTGTTTTAACCCTTTGCCGTTTTTCTTTGAACCTACGGTACAATATGTTACATTTTGAAATTTTAAAACAATCAATTTTGAGTTAAAATACAATATATTTCATAAATATAATTCTCGCAAACTTGAAAACTTCATTAAAATGAAGACAGAGATAAAATATAATTAAAATGTAATATCTTTTTCAGGTGATTAACAATGACCGCAAACATTTCGTGGCCATTCATTAATAGTCATTACATATCGACCGCTAATGACTTGTCAAATCCACTTTCAGCCATACCATCAGTTCATTACATGCATGCTATGGTTCAATCGCCAAACTATCCGTACACTCATCACAACCAGTATCCCACACAACAAGAATCAGTTTCATGGAACGGTGTCTTAAGACTAGTATTTCTCTCTCTTATATCAACGATAGGATCGATGGGAGGAATATTCGTAATCTCTGCGATCACAGTAATCGATACATTCCAAGTGCGAGGAAATTGTTATTTAGTGAGCTTAGCGTTTGGTCACTTAATGGTCACTATATTAGTCCTTCCAGCGTCGGCAGTGGCCATCATGGCCGGTGTTCCCGATGATACTAATATATGTCATTTTCAATGGTTAACCACTTTGGCCTGTCTTATAGTGTCCGTCCTTTCCTTCATGTTTATGGCTATCGATAACTTCTTCGGCTTGGGCTCAATAGTCACTTATGACCTCTGCTGTACAAAGTGTCGCATTGTATTCATAATTGCTCTCATTTGGACGGTTGCTATTGTTTTCCCTGTTTTACAACATATTAATAACTTTGGTCCTGAATTTTGTAAAGAGAAGCGATCGCTTAAAATTTGGATCGATTTTCATCCATACGTTCTCGGTATGAAGTAATCACTAAGTTATTCACTTTTCATCTTTTATTTAGAGTTCAATTACAATCATAACTTTTTTTCATCAACTAAATGGAGAATAAGTTAAATTATAATATCATATGAGACTTGAAATTCTCAAAAGTCTACAGTTAAAAGCCTACAGTTCAGTACAAAGTATACTAACTGTTAGATGTAATTTACAAATGAGTGCATTATATCTATTAATCTTAGAGTAAAAATACTTTCATAACTTCGAGATCTTGAGAGTAATTCATTTGAGGATATACTTTAGCTTTTAAGCTTAATTTGAAGCTAATATTTGAAGAATAAGTTTATGCAGTCTGACCGATAATAAAGTAAAATTCTTGTTATCTATTGCATTATCTGTATCCATATAATTAAAAAAATCGTGTCAGTCTGTCTCTAATTCCGCAATAATACAACAGTACTATTCAGAACTTTCTATGGAAAAATTTTCAAAAAAAATCAAATGCACTGTGAAGACTATAACAATGTTTTTTAATTACTGTATTTTCTAAAATTAAATAAATTTCTTATATTCCACGGGTTAATACAATACCAGAAAGTTATACGACGGAATGCAATCAGCTTGTAATTATCAAATCAATAATACTTAGAGAATAATGAATTTGGTTTAAAAATGGAGACTTAAATTTACATTTATTTTTTTAAAACAGGTTTTGTAATATTGTTTACACTCTTCACAATTTGGTATTTCACCCGATCATTATTCAAGTATAAAAACTATAAAATGCAAATCGAATCAAGCGGTGATCCGACGGCAGCATTTATATTAACTGATGGTTATTTACTCCAATCAAATGTAATCGTCTATTTGATATCACTAGCGATGTGGATGCCTTTGGTATCTAATTATTAATTTACTTGAATCTCGTATTCTTGAACTGTAGAAAATCACGCCATTGTTAACAATTTTATTATCACTTTCTTATTAAATAAAAAGTTTGAACCTTTTATTACTTAAACCTTTAGAGAATACTTAAGCGCGTGATTCGCAACAATATAGAGTCCCTCAAAATCCTTCATTGATAGCAGAGATGGCTAAGGTATTCAAAATTTTGACGTTCCTGAGGGTGATTTTGAAAAAATTTCAAAGGTTGAGTCTAAAAAGCACAGTGGGTAGCAATAAACTTTTTTTACTTTCAAATTCTTGGGAGGTCACACATCCAGGCCTTGGCCATCACTGACTGACAGGTCATAATCTTTTATATTAAATATTTTGATCGAATTTATGAGTTATGAGATATTAAGTAAAACACAAAAATAATAAAACCCATAAATGATTTGAACAATCTGAAGGACCTTTTGATATGCCCTATACTAAGGTATAATTTAAGAAAACGAGATTAAATCTAACTAAACATAAAAAAATATATTTAATTATAATTGGATATTAATTTAATTGAAAAGGTAGTGGCGATGATAATCGACCCCATAAACCAAGTCCCACAGGACTATTTGGACACAATGTGGTGGATAGCGTTATCCAATTCATGTGCTTATTCCTATTTATACGCGGCTACGAATCGTGATTTTCGAGAAGCGTTTAATAAATTATTTTATTATTGTTGTTGTAAATCACACGTCACTTTTACCAGAAAAGGCGCTGCCATGAGAAGAGGTTTTGCTGCAGATTCTATTGGACTTCGGGTTCATATAATTCCAGGACTGAATATTTATGCTCAAAGAAAAGACGCCACTTGTACTACATCTTATAGAACTGGGGGCTCAGGCATGGGATCAACTGGAAGTAGTGGTTCTTACCATCACGGCGGAGGCTTCTTAAGTGGAGGCGCTTTTGCTAAATCTTTCCAAACAAAATCTTGTGAATTATGAGATTTGATGAGAATTTACTTTAAATTTATAGTAATATTTGTTTTTGAAGTTCAATACGAGATAAATACTATTCATATTTGTAACGCAAGTGAAGAAAAACAAAAATACTCTCTCTATATATATGTGCCAAATATTGAATTATGGCAGAAAATAATTGAGGTCTTTGAAAATTTTAAATTATGAAGATGTACAGTACCTGTTCACTATGAATAGTCGAGTATTGCCAGTCTTCGACTTCAGAGAAGTCTTTTAAACTAAAATAAGAAAAACATTTATATATACAGTCAACTTATTAAAGCGAACCATCAAAAGTGTCACAATAGGACCAAATTATATATATGTGACACTTTTAATATACCTGTAAATGATCAGAACGTAAATAAATGAATAAAATTTTAATAATTGTAATATAGTTTTACATTAGAATTTTATCTAAACAAAGTCAAAGTTTATAAAGAGTATGGGCTTGAAGTGCTCTGAGGCTTAACATCACTTACTCTACATTTAGTTCATGATATCAAATATTTGATAAATACATAAATATTTTATTCTTTATCGAGAGAACTTATATTACATAAAAACTGACAAATAACCAGAAATTACTCAAAAAAATCAAAACTTTCTTATGGGAAAATACGAATATGTCGAACATAAAGATATTGATAGACCATTACAGTATACAATTTGTATTTGAATCTTATTTCGCTTATCAATGAGTAAAGTTATTTCAGTAATTTATTCAGCTCTTCAAGTCCATTCTATATATAATGTTAAATAATGTATAAAAATAGCATCAATTAAGTATAGAAGATAACAAACTAATTAGAAATCTTCTATAAATATTGTGAATCAGATTGTTTAGAGTAAAAAACTGTTTTTATGTTATACGGATGTTATATACTATGTTATACTGTGACATAAAATGGATGCTTGACTGTTAAGTTAACTAATTCTGTTTGAAATAAAGCAGAAGCATTTCCAGTTTAAAACTATCATAGCTTATAATCAGTGATAAATATCATTTGTTAACGGATCCATTTTTCTGTTAAATCTGTCCACTTTTTTATATTCATTAAATACATGTCATCAGAAGTTTTACAGAATTGTATAAGTATTTGTCATTTTGATGTGATTTGTATCACTTATACCAGTATAGTATATACAGTATATTAATATTTTAGTTGTTGTAATCAAATTATAACGAATAATAATAATAATAAAGTGAATTTTTCTTAAAATCAATTGAGGCTTCATTTTAATTTTAAATTATTCTTAAATAATTCCTAATCTGTGTTGCAAATTAAGGTTTAGTATTCTATAGCCTTTGAAGACATGCACAAAATTAGGAAAAAATTAATTAAAAAGGCATTCAACACATGAATTCATTAATTATGCTTTCAAACTATTTTTAATCTCAAATCCACTAAAATAGTTCTCTATTTTTTAAAACAAAAAATTAATTTTACTTGACTTTATTCAAGTTAATTAATTAAGTTTGTGATCAAAAGCTCAAAAGTACTCTATCTCATTGAATGGATGTGGCGCAGTGTCAGACCTTTTATTATTACAGTATTACATAGCTCTATGAGCTCTATCTGTGCCACTTAATAAATATACGTTAACTTAACTCATAAATACTCATTTTGAAAAAGTGAAAATTTTCTTATATTCAATACGACTAAAGTTATATAAAATTATATAAATATTAAATAAAATTTTAAAACTCAAATAAATCTTTTTCTGTTGCCTTAAAAGTTGAAAAATGAAGAAATTGTAAAAAGTGAAGTAATATTATTACTTACACTCTATATTCTTATGATATCAAAAAAGAAAACGACGAAACTCTAAGATCAATGAGTGAAAGCACAATCATTGAACAGTTCTCAAATTCTAGAGAAATAAATGATAAATTGTAGTAATTTTTCAATCGAATTGATCTGAGTGTTAGAAAATATGTCCGACTTTCTATTGATTTGGTAAATACTGTAAAAAAGAAAATCAACTTTTTGAGATTTGATTGATTTTATTCTGGTAAAGATCATGTTTGTCGTGGTCTAGTAGTGAACTTACACTCATAAAAGACATTTTTTGAAGCAATAAAACCCCAAAATATTTAAACACTTAAAATCTAAAGTAACTGATTGAAATAAATTGTTTTGTTGCCTGAATTGTTTCATAAATATTTCTCAGCTTATGAAACGAATATAATTTTGTATCAATTTAGTTAAATATAATAATGAAGAAGAAGAGTAGTCCTCCAGTTTGATAGCAGATATAATTTACAGAACAATGCAGTCAATTACAGTACAATACAGTATAGTACTGTGCGGTACTGTGTATTAAGATAAGTAAAGTTGCTAATACTAGTAATATTTCATTTAATATAGTAAACCTCAATTAGTAGTCTCGACTCAAAGTCACTACACTTATAGTATATAAAGCAGCACAAGTACTGTACTGTAACAGCATCAAAGTTTTTATATAATTTCATACTTTCTTACATAAAATTCTAACAAAAGGTCAGTTTTATTCTAAGTTATATCAATTCTCAATTTAAATTGGGTTTTAACTGCATTTTATTATACTGTGTAGGAAATAATTTTACTCAGATTTTACTGTAAAATGTCTGTCGTGTTCATAAGCATTTGCAATTATTTTTCCTTCAATAGAAAAAGGACTCACTATAGAACTTTTATTGAATTGATTTCTGAATATTTCAAGTAAACATTGACAAGATTTATGATACAATTTCTATTGTAATTTTGCAATTTTTTCGAAATTACATTCAACTTTGAATAAATCTTAAAAATTATAAAATATGTGTAAATATTAGAAGTTCTATATTTGCATTGTATGTGATGATTAGACCAATAAAAATCTGCTAAATGTATTTTTAATACAATACTCTTTTAATTCAGCAAAAGTTATTTGTTAGAAAATAAAGATATCGATAGCTGCAAACAAGAATGTGTGACCAAAATTATATTCTTAACATTCCTACTGATACAATTCATTTTTATTGGTATTGTAAAATTTAATTGAAATTTTTATACAAATAGCTTTGGAATAAAACAAATTCGCATTTCTATTATATTTCCTGATATTATGTAATACTCTATTTGGTTTAACACTAGTTTAAGGCAAATAATTTCTTTTATTATTATAAATATATGTTTTTTCAGATGATATGTAATAGTTTTTGAAATTATGCTACAACTGAATCAATAGGGATTTAGTGATTATAAATATAAATCATATTCTGTGTGAATCTCATAATTGAGGAAAGTTATACTTCAGAATTATGTCTTACCTAAAACTTGTGTCATTATTATTATTAACAGTTTGTATTTTGAATACAATCGGTTTTGCCTTTTCTGATGATCAATTCAATGGTGATAGCATTAGAGGTGCATTCCCTTTAAGAAGAGCACTATTGAGTGCTTGTGGTTTCTCAACTCCAGGTAAGTCATTAAGTTATTTAAGGCCTTAGTTGATAACTGCAACCCATTGTTGAAATACACATTCACTAATAAAAACTGAGTTTGAATGAGCCGTACCCAGCTATACCCAGCAACGAGGCGAGGTGGCCATGGCCCAATGCATTTTCAGACATTTAAGTTTGTGTTTATAATAATTTTTAAAATTTTCAATCATTCCTATTTCTGGCACCAATCAAAAATTTGTGGGTAAGGCGGGGTAACGCTTTTCAGTATTATGTAAATCTATTTTTTTTATAGAAAAGTGGTTTTCATCATTATAGAAATTAAATTTTAAAAATAAAATTCAATTTTTTAATTGACGTTTTACATTCTCATATTATTTTTTAATAGACACTAATGATGGAGGAAATGGAGCCCAAGCACCAGCCAGACAGAGGAGTGCAGGAGGAAGAAGAAATAGAAGAAACAGACAAAATTAAATTCAGAATAATTTGAAATTTAAGTTAAAATTGAAAAAATAAATATCAATAAATATAATATTATAATATAAAAATATATAATACAATAACTGTTCAAATGAAATAAAATTCTCAGAAATTTGAGCTTTTTTGAAAAGAAAGATTTTGTGAAACATAAATTCAATGAAAAATTGTGACAAATAAGAAAACTGCTTGTTTTTGGCAAAAAAGTCTTCTTCCATAATCGAATTCTAAGGCAAAAATTATGCCCGCATTTGATAATTTGATTTTAATTATAATGAAGTTAGAAAAGAAAAATATTTGCATAAAACGGCACTCAGGTTTAATTTTAGGGTAGATTAGGGCAGGATTAGGGTAAATTATAACTAATGGTGTCCATGGGCTGGAAAACGCCGGAACCTAGACTTAAAACCCTTAGCCTGTAAATTTTGAAAACAAAAAACCACATACGAAAACTTATCAAAAGTGTTTCTTATTATTCAAAAAACACTACGAAATAAGAAACTTAAACACAGTGAAGTTAACTATTAAGTTATGCTCAATTTAAGTAAAAATTTGTCTACAGGCTTTTCAGGCTCAAATTATCCGGCAGGAGCCTGAGCCTAGACTAAAAACCTAGAGCCTGAGCCTAGACTAAAAACCTAGAGCCTGAGCCTAGACTAAAAACCTAGAGCCTGAGCCTAGACTAAAAACCTAGAGCCTGAGCCTAGACTAAAAACCTAGAGCCTGAGCCTAGACTAAAAACCT
>JAQGCH010001964.1:0-13918 GCA_034699485.1 Nanhermannia elegantula
AATAAACTAATAGTGAGTCAGAAGTGCGCATGTGTTTAGTCATTAAATGTTTATGCAATTTATATAAATATTGTTAAATATTAATAAATATTAATAAATAATAATAAGTATTTGCAGAGTATTTGTAGTATTGATACAAATATCGAAATGTGTGGCAGAACTGCGTGCAGTCTTTCAGAGGAATGCATTTGTGCCGCAAATGCGTACAAAAGCAGACATTCAGACAAACAATTAATCCCTGAATGGCTTCAAATCAATGAAAACAATTGCTTTCCATATAAACAAAGTTATAATCAAAGTCCGACTCAGTCTTTGCCGGTTATGGTTATGAAGAAACACATGTCAAAGACAGACCAATCAGACCAAAGAGTGATCACTGGAATGCGTTTCGGTTTAATACCTGATTGGCATAAATCAGATGCAAATCATTTTAAATTGAATACAATTAACTGTAGGTTTGAGTCAATCAAAGAGAAGAACACATTTTCAGTGCCTTTACGTAAAGGCAAACGATGTGTGGTTTTAGCCGAAGGTTTCTTCGAATGGAAGACAAATAGAGACCAATCAAAAGATCCCTATTTTTTGTATTTTCCGCAAAAATATGCTGACTTTAAGAGTAGAGACAAATGGGCCTCAAATGAGTCCCAATTCTATAGTGACGGACAATGGAAAGGACCGCGTCTTCTGACGATTGCCGGACTCTTCCATTGCAATGAAAGTAATGGCAAACTCTTGAGTTTCACGATTATAACGGTTCCGTCGCATCCAAACCTTAAATGGCTTCACAACAGAATGCCTGCAATTCTTGACTCTCAAGACGATGTCAGAGATTGGCTCGACTTTGAAAATGTTGGCGTTGAAGAAGCGCTTCAGCTATTGGTTCCTTTCGGTGGACTTGAGTGGCATCAGGTCTCTAAAGCTGTCGGAAATGTCAGAAATAATACCATTGAAAACGTTTTGCCGATTAAGACAACTAAAAAGCAAACCATTGATCACTGGTTTAAAGCAAAATCAAAGAACTCACCCAAAAGTAGTCCAACAAATAGTCCAATAAAGTCAAGAAAAGAAGACGACGAAGAGATTATTGATATTGAAGATAACGAAGAAATGAAAGCTAAAAGAAAAAGAGAAATGCCTTAAATTTGGTTAATTTAATTGTTATAAGCTTTTTACTGCAGTTATTGTTCAAAGACTTCTACTTAAATGTTAATGTTTTATAAATTAGAAATTTGTTCATTTCATAACTTTCAGGTATTATTCACAAACTGCTATAATTTTTTGCAAATTTGTATTTCAATTAATCTGTAATTATTTTGTTCACATTTCAATATGAAAAGCATTAATAAAACTTTTGATTTTTCAAATGCAAATATTATTTTGTTCTGAACTTCAGTTGCATTAAAATAAAGTTAAAAAATTCAATACAAACGTTAGATAACAAATGAAGTCAACTCTTTCTCCTGTTAAACAAAATTAGGCTTAAAGTTCGTAAACTTAATGTAAAAATGTCTTTATATAATGTTTAGAACCACAACTCAAATCTCAAAAACTAATTATTTTGGACAAAAATCTGTTTGATATTCGTAATTCTCGATCTAATTTACATCTAAATAGAGTCCGATTTGACTCAAATCCGACATAAGAAACGTGAAAAATGTAAACGAGTTAATGATCTGATGGTCTAATGATTGTCGGTCTAGTGAACAGACTCGTCCTTCTTCATGTCCATCAATGAAATTAAAAGTTGAGAATCCTTTGGACTTTACGATCCTTTCGGTCAGTATTTGTCATATATGTGCACATAATATGTTATATAAACTCATAAAACCTTGAACTCAATTCAATTCTCATCAAAATTTAATGTTAGTAATCATTACTAATCAATATATTTATGCAGAGAATGCATACAAAACGGTTTCGCTATTGATTCGTATTTCCATTAATCAGCTTTTAATTAGCTTGAATGCAATCTTAATTGTAATCGTTTTCAAAATTTTAAGGCATTCAAATATTGTTATAAAATTATTTTAAAGAATTATTCATAAAAAGTTTTTACTTTTTTTTAAAAGTATTTGCAAATAAGAGTATATTATTTTAAAATATTGCGACTATTCTTTCAATCGCCGAAATCTAGAATTTTTGTGATTATGATTAAGTTATAATCTACAGCCTGGGTTCCCAAATGTCCTATAGGTCAGCCATAGGTCAACCATAGGTCAACCTTCAGGTTAACTCTTACAAAGAGAGCTTACAAAAAGCTAAAGCTACTCAAAATTGATTCATTTGTTTGCATTCAAAACTTAAATTTCATTTTAAAATATATATCATTTTCTCATATCTTAAAATGTTTTATATATAGAGAAAAATTTACTGTAAAATTCATTTCTTATTTTCTGAAATTAAAAGTAATTGATTTTTATTTATGAATTCGGTTATCAAATACAGAAAATTTTAACATCTCTTCAAATAACGCAAAGAAGTATCAAATAATTGAATGTTCCGATTGTTAGAAACAAAATTTTTATTTATAATTAATAAAGTTTGCTATAAGAGTATTAAAACAGCAATTTAGTGGATTCGGTGGTTTGAGGTACAGCCTGGTCTCCATCCACTTGAGACCTGTTCCGTACCGCCGATTCTAAAGCAATATTTATGCTTTCGCTTGTTTTGGTCTAATTTTCAAATTATGAAATTTTTGATGAATTTTATATGATTTATATATTAGTTTTTATCTATTTATTGTATAAAATAATACTTAAAACTAAAAATCCTATTTCTATTTCACTTCTATGCACTGATTAAGATGAATGATATCCAACACTACAATCATTGAACTAGAGTTGGGTTCACTAAATTCAAGAAATGCTTAGATCCATGACCTTAAGACCGTATAGTGTAATAAACGTTTACTCAATTTCTCATAATATTTCAGACAAGAGTTTGTATTGTATTTTAGCTCTTATTTAAGTTTTTGACTCACTGTACTGTATAGTGATTCTCATAAATGGTTTGCAGGTTTTTGGAGGTTTTCAACCTCTAAACCTTGAGAGACTTGAGTCCCCACTCATTGTTCAACAATTACTCAAAGGTAAACGTACACAGAAATACTTAATAATTACTCAAAAAACTCTAATCTACTCCAAAATAATTTCATACGTTTACTTTTGTTTGTCTAAAAAATAATCCGTTCAAGAATTCTATGAATTTAAACTGAATATAAGCTTATTCTCCTATAGCCTATCAATCCCTCAACAGATAGTTTTTAAAGAAGAATTTTTTAAAGTTATTTTCATTAAAATACACGGATATTGAATGGATGTTATAGTTTTTCATCTATTTAATAAAATATTTTCTTTATTTTAAAACTATTTGATAGAAATAATAATATAAATTGTAATATAATTAAAACTAATGTTAAATTTTGCAAATTAGATACAAATTATTAGATTGTCTAAAAAGTATATTCGATATCTATTGTATAGTATAAAGAATAAAATAAAATTCTTTTGCAATTTCGAATCAATTGCTATTAAAGTTTATAGAAATAACAATTTTATGAATCGAAATACAGGAGAATTTATACCTTATGTTTGGCATAAATTCCTAAAAAAAGTTTTAAACAATACATTCAATATTAAGACAAACGCGCGCTGACTATTAGCTGATATCAAAATATTGTTCATATTTTTAAATGTTATTCAAAGCCTTTCTGTAGATATAATTTAATACATCTTTGTTCTGATGATGAGCTCAGAGTAGATCAAAAACAATATCTTATTTTTGTTAATTGAAATCTATGAGTAACTTATCAGCACTTAATTCATAAGTTATAAAAAAGTACAATTAAAAAAAGTTTGTGCGCGAACTCAATCAAAAATTTTTATAACTTTTTCTAACAATATATTTGACATTCTTGTAAAATATTTGTAAGCATTAACAGTTGGAAAATAAAGATAATTAAGCCGTTATTATAACTGATAATCATTTGATAAATCGCTGAATTGTCTGCAATAAATCGAGAAGAAGTGAGAAAAACGGTGGCTGTAATCACATAACCTGTAAAAGTGCTAAATGTAAGCATGAATTCTGTTGGGTATGTCTCGAGTCGTGGACCACTCACGGGACCAGTTATTATAATTGCAATCTTTATAATGAAAATAAAGCTAAACAAATGAAATCATTACAAAGCGATCGAAGAAAATGTTTGGAAAAGTTCATGTTTGAGACAGAACTCAAAACCATTGTGAACACAAAAATGGTTCAAATGCAGAACAAGTTTCAGATGGCATGGGTTGAGGTCCAGTTATTCATCAGCTTATTATTAGTTCATATCATAGTATTTCTCATATGGATTCAAATGTAGAATAAATAGTTTAAAAAAGGATTTAATAATAAAAACATTTGAATAAAGTATTACAAAAATGATTTTCTTATGTTCAGTAAAACACAGATCCAAATAATATTTTAGAGCATAATTGTCTGTAACATAACGTTATAACTTACATAATATTATATGATAGAAAGTTTTCAGATTCAATGCTATCATCGAAAACATTACAGTGAACACAATTTCTACCAATACATAGAATACATACTTATTTTCATAGTAATTGTACCTCTTTTTCCTCAAATCGATTTCCTGCCGAGTAATCAATTGATCAATAATTTATTATTTGTAATTATTTTTGGTTATAATTATTAATAACTGGATATATATTTTATGTTTATTATTAGGATATATACCACAGTTCACACATTATGTGGGAATAACTGTTTCACTTCCAGACAATAGATTATCATCAGAAAGTGCTTTAACTGACTAAATGTCGTCTCTGTACTAATACTAATCAATCGTATACAATGTCGGTCGCAATCTTCTTAACAGAGGTATCAAATTAGCGAAATTTCATTACTATATGACTGTCAATTCGAGTCTAACTGTATGCCAAAGATGTAAAACGTTATAAACCATCGGTTAAATTGAAGTTAAGATTTTAGAAAATTTTGGAAAACTGATAAATGTGTTAGAAATTATTGTTTTATTTACAAAGATATTTAATACAGAAATAAATGAGCGAATAATTAAACATATAATAAAATGTTTAAACTTTTTGATTTGTAAGAATTCACTTATCATTAATTAACATATGGGTTGTGGCTCTTTTACTAATGTCCGGTTCCAACATCTTTCTCACCATTAATTTGAGTTCTTCAGACAGATTCCTAAACTCCAAACATCAGAAATTAGTGGATTATAAGGTATTTTTTTCTGGTGAAAAACAAGGTAAAGAACCACAAAATGTTTCACTCAATGGTTTGTTTCGGTCAACAACAAGAGCATAACTAAAATAAGATATTTTAGGATTAAATTTTGCGATTAGAGTGCATGAAATGAAGTGCTCCCAAAACTTCTCTAAACATAGTAAAAGCCAACGCTTCTGAAAAAGAGCCCTTATCTCGAAGCCAGTCAGCGAAGGTTCCCTTTTTGGCCCATTCCATAGGCATAAAGATCTTATTAGAAGTTTGAAAGATTCTATAAATCTTAATGATATTCTTGTGCTTCAAATGGTGCAGAATTTGTATTTCTCGGCAAAAACTTTGTTCTGTAGTTTTCATTCGCTTTCTTTAAGTGAATCACTTTCACGGCTACAAACTTTTCCATTTGAATGACTTTCGCTTTATATACTTCCGCATAATTACCTGACCCGATAGACTGCGTCACTTCAAATCCTTTCTTATACATATTAAATATATTCAGAATTATTAAGACTAGAAATTAAAGTTGTGTTTTGTAAGGCCTTATGTGGTCCAGTGGTATAAATACCTGACTTCAAGTTAGGAGTCGTGGGTTCGATACCCGTCTGGGCCTATTGTCTATCAAATGACAGTGAAAGTGATGATACACTTTCCCAAAACATTCGCGGTTTCCACCGGAGGTACTAATCATACCTATGATGGTCTGCCTGAGAAACGTCTGATTCATTGTCATTTAATTTGTTTTTATGGTTTTTATCATTCATTACAAACTAATTTTTTTTATTCAATTGCTGTTTATATTTTTTTTTTCAAGATTTCTGATTTTTTTTCGTTTAACCAAAGGTATGGACTGTTTCTTCGTGTCTGAAGCGTTTCGATGATATATACCATCTTTGCATTGAATACAAGTGAGCCAAAGGCAAGACATCAGAAGCGAATCTCTCGAAATCGATCGCTAATTGGTTTGATTCAAATGGAGTTTTGAATGTATTTATAGTTCTTCACGAGAATGGATTCTTTGGATTGAGTGTCGACTAATCCCTGTTTATTGTATTGCAATTTTGATAAAGACTTTTTGCGCAGATTTGGATTCTTGTGAAAAACTGCTCCGTAAACACTCTTTCCTCCTTTGAGTTTCTTCTTCTACTAATTTCTTTCTTCTTCGACCTGTTCTTCATTGACATCATGAGTATTATAAACATATTCTTCTTTATCCATAACAAGATCCTCTATTTCTGTCATTTTCCTGAGTTTGAGACTTTTTACCCATTTCTAGATTATTTGTCAATTTATTTAACTGTATATTATTTCTCAAAAATAGTATTTTTGTTAAATTTAAATTTGAAATTATTTTGTTCAAAAGATTTATAACTAAACTATTATTGTTAGCTAAAGTTGATTAAACATTTTAACGGTTATTTTCCGCAAAAATGTTCAGAAAACTACAGTAGTAGTCTATATAATAGTCTATATTATTAAAAAAATCGTGTTAGTCTGTGTGTCCGCAATAATATGCTATACAGGAAAGCGCACGTGTGCTTAAGGTAAAGACGGCTATTGTATGCTGATTTTATGGAATGCCGACTATAATTATTGGGCTCGCGCTGACATATTCTAAAATTTATATTAAGTACAGGACAGCATAGCCCGTAAATTGCATGAATTGCGTGTTGCGTAGTTTAAATCATTGTTTTTTGTTTAAATCTGTTTTTCTCGTAGATTTTATTACATACGAGGGGTGTTCTGTAGTATAAGGCCGTACGCAAATATCTACCCTTTATTACAATCTTAATTTGTACTCAATTGTTCTCATCTGTTCTCTCATTCAATACAAATTGTGCTTATTATGCCTCAAAATACAAGCCGTGTAGAAGTGAGGTTCGACTGGTTCAGGTCAGTGAAATGGACTATATTTACGATTTGTATTTTATTAATTTTGTTCTCGATTATCGAATGCGCCCATCATTTCGCTGACGGCTCTCAAGAAAGTTCTAGACATAAAGCTTATGTCATCGCTGAAACGCTAGCTTTCTTTGGAATTTCTTCTCTTGGAATATATGCCTCACTGTATGAAAGTTATTGGTTCGCATTTATATTTGCCATTTGTATGAATGGGTTTCTTGTCATCCAATTATTGTATTTTATTTGCACTTCTAATAAAGCTCTCATTTACCAAAATGTGGTGCAATTATTTGTAACTGTAATCGCTTGGATTTTCTGGAATATGCTTACAAAAAGACAAATCAGTGGTCGTAATGTATGATAAGCTTATATTTTAGGTTAAATTTTATTTAATTATTCTTTTGCTTTTCCTGCCTTTAGAGCACTGATTGTTAGAGTTTTAGTATATCATCAAAGAATTCAACGTTATTTTCAGTCAATCCTCATTTAACTAATATTTATAAATAAAATATTAATCAATTTTTAAATATACTTGAAATCCATTTTTAAATAAAACTAATTCAAAGATATTAAACAATATTAAGCCAAACCCCAGTTGATTGAGTTTCAAAATTTTTAGTTCTAGTCCCGGAAAAATATTTAGTTTGAGTGTCAGTTCCTTAAAATTAAAATCTGTAATATATTCTATTCCTATACTATTTTACATATAATAAATTAATTGAAATTAGATTTATATTAGTTATAATATTTATGACTAACGTGTAAGTGATATCAATTAAAAACCAACCTTAATGTAAAACAATTATTTGAAACTTAGAATATTTTGTTTAAATATTTGAAAAATTATTATTACTTTAATATGATTTTTATTAATATAAGTAATGAAGAGCATAGGCTCGAAAACTCCGAGCTGAGCCTGCTTTTTAAAACGAGAGCCTGAGCCTGAACCTGAGCCTGTAGCTTACAAGAGAATAATTGTTTCATGGGCTCCAAGAACTGCATAAAGCGTTTTTCATTATTGACCTTTTAATGTAGAGCTAAATTATTTAAATAATATGAATGAAATAATGGTTCGATTATCTTTGGGATTATCATCTTTTTAGTTTTTATAAGACGATCAAAAAACACATTTTATTATTTAACATATTAATTGGTATTATATTTGTAAGACTTATCATTTTCTCTTTCAAGTTCAGATCTCTCTGATCTTTCTCTGAACTTAGATCTGTTAACAATAATTGACATTAAAATTGATAAAATTAAAAAATAACTTGAGGTCAAGACTCAAGAAACATAATAAAAAACGAATGAATTTAATCTATCAATGAGTCAATTGGGTTAACATTTTATGCATAAATATATTTAATGCAAATTCAATGCCATTTAAAATAATTATAACAAATATAAGACATTAATTAATAGAAAATATTTATTTAACTTTCAATTCTAAAATCAAAATAAGGATTATCGAAAGCCTGAATGCGAACATAACCGTCTTCTCCACCACTACTGAAACTTTTTCCGTCGGGATGAAAGGCAACCGATTGTATTGGCCCGAAATGACCTTTCACTCGACCAAATTCTTCTTCAAATATCAAATGGAAAAATCTGGCCTCAAATTTTCCTGACCGAGCGGCAGTTGTGGTCACTTCCATAGCCTCTTGACCACCACCGAGTACTACATGATCTCGAATGGGAGAGACGGCCGCAGAGTTGACCGGACGTTCGGTTTTATAAGTTTTCAAGTGATCCAAAGTGTGCGTATCGAAGAGCTGTCACACAGTTAGCATTTGAGTTAGTTTTGGACAAAAAGTAATTTAATTGCAAAAACGCAAACCTTTGCGGTGTTGTCTTTCGAGGCGGAGATGAACATAGTTTGGTCCCTATTGTACTGCAAGTCATTAATCTGTGACTTATGTACATAAACGTCTTTGAGTTTATTCTTAGGCATTCTCATCTCCCACTTCACTATATGTCCCGTTTCGTGTCCTGTAATGAACGACTCGTCCAACGGTCCCCACAAAGAAGAGGTCGCTTTAGACATTCCTAACTCTTTTATGCTCAGCACAGATCCCAGACCTTTGAGATGTTCGCCAGAAGTGATGTCAATCACATGCACTTCTGGATGCATTTTCATCGCCTGATCAGTGGTATAGAGAACTAGTTTTCCGCCATATGAGAAAGAGGTGGACCGCACAGAAGTGGACGTTCCGATTGAGGTCAACTCAGAGCCTGTCTCACAGTCCCAAATACGTAGAGTAGAGTCTCCACCACCGGTCACGACTCGTGTTGTGTCCCCTATTATTACATACAAATATTAATACAAAAAGCACTCGAATAATGACAACAAATGTATAATAAAAATGTAAATACAATTGCAATCTATGCTCCAAACGACACCGTTGTGTCCGTCGAATGTTCCCAAACGTTCCCCATTTATAGAGTACCAGACATTGGGCGTCGAGTCCTTTGAAGACGAGAACAAGAGATCTCCCAATCGGTTGTACTTTATCTGAGTGATGGCTCGTTCGTGGCCGTGAAGTGCTAACGGTTTCTGTCAGAACAACAGGTCATGAGGTCAAGAGGTCAAGCATTCGTTTATGTTTGTATTAATTGTCAGTTCATTTCTTACCATTTTTCAAATTTAATTCACTATTTATTCGTTTATTTAATTTAATATTTATTTATTTTTATATTTTGTGACTTCTCTGCTATGGAAACGGAAACTCATCTCTCTATGCATTTAAGGGTTTGTACAGTAATTACCTTCACATTAAAGTTTCAAACTTTTTATTTCATATAATTTAAACATTGATTAATACAGAAGTAGAACAGCAATTAAACAGATATTAGAGTTTAGAAAAATGGTCTGACTATTAATTTGCCTGAAATTGAATCAAAATTTTAGATTTTCTATAGAATAGGGTCAGAATTGAGTTCCTCTGCATCGTATTGTTGATGAAACTGTTGCTGATTCTCAATGTTTTGTAAGAAGTTTACCAAAAATCTAAATTATATTCTCAGTGGTAATCATGTCATACCTCTGTCATATTTCAGTTACTATAATATCTAAAATACAATATAACAACAATCACAATACAAATGAGCTCATAGTCCAGACTCACAAAGAATTTAAACAATAAAGAAATGTTCGCATATCTATTGTATTACATTTTTCACACAATATTGAGTTGAATTAAGAAATCTTATGATTTACAAAGTTTGAGACGAATGGCACAGAAATGTAAGCTTCAAACTAAAACTCTTACTCAATATCTAAAGAATATAAGTTTAATATTGCATATTAGTTATGCCAATGGTATTAAAATTATTATTACCGGTAGTTTATTCCGAATACATCACTATTTAAAAGCTGACATTTTTCACTACAAGTGATAATTGTTAAGAACAATAATAATTATTTCTGTTAAGACATTTTGTGACGAATGAGTTACAGATCTGTTAATATTTAAATTTTTTACTTTTGTTGCATTCTGTTATTGCTATTAAATATAATTATTGGTAAGTTTTCAAATTTGATCGCAAATCAATAAATAGCATATATTCATACATTTAATTTATAATAAATAATATGTTTTCCTCGTTTATACATTTGTTAATGTATTAGCAATTATGAGATCCACAATCGCAATAGAATTAGATGAGAAACCTATTTCTGTTTGGCGAAGGTCGGTATTATAGACAATTTAAAGCTATTTTATATGTAATTTAGTCAATTTTGATAAATTTAATGTAAACTTTGAATAAAATTTATGAAAAACTATCTCAAAATTTGAGGGCATCTCTATTATTGGGGCTTTTAATTAAAGAGTTATTAAACTTCCAAAAGAACTTATTGTAATAATTAATTGAGAGTTTGAAAGCTATATAATCAAAGCTAATTAATTGACAGCTTAAACAATTTCAAGGTTTCTAAAATGTGGTCAATTTTTAATAAGACATTGACTTTCACTACATAAGTGAGAAGTAAATTATGCTATTTTATAAGTTGAGTAGACTTTTAATTAAAATATTAATTCTGTGACATTACAGTAGAAGTAATTGTTAAGTAATCCCTTGAAAAAGGGGTCCAATTATTGTAAAATTGCCAAATGTTGAGCAATGCATTACTCTTGTTATCAAAAGTGTTTACAGAATTAGTGTTTGCTTTGAGGACATTATAGACTTACATGCCTTTCACTCCAGTTTACAGTACTTTAAGCTTATTTAATAAAGAGTGTATCCTCGAAGTCAATTGTCAATTAAATGTGACATTAAGTGCGCATAAGATTGCATTCAATGCATTAAACTTATAGAAAAAGTTATCCAAATGTCAACATAAGTGCCAATTATGTACTGTTACTTATGAATAGTGTTTGTATTGAATTGAGTCCATTCAGCACATCCTCAATACAAGTTATTTTCGTATTGATATTTGAATCTCATATTTGAATTATTAATTCTTTAGTCGACTCTCTATAACAACCGAAATCTCATTTTGATGTTTTTTGCTTTAATCAAACGTACGGTAACTTAACGATACTCTCAATTATGAATTTTATAATCGTTAACATAATTACTCTGTTGTTAATCACTCAATACAAGTGAGTATTAAGTCTATTGTCTTTTCCTATTTAAATAACTTTCTATAACCTTAGCTTTCAATCGTATTTTTGACTAAACTTTAGTTAATTTGTGTTAAGACTATTTCCTTTAATCAAAATTACATATATTTAACATATAGTTTACTTTCACTTTTGTTTTATAATTATTTCGTTATTTTATCGCAAATTATTTGTCAGATTAAAAGTTTTCAAAACTTAAAAGCAGAATATTTTTGCGAAATAATCGCTGCTTTGACTTGATTTGTGTGAAAACGAATTCAAGTTTAGCTCATTTATAAACGAATTAATTTCTGATTATTTGGTTTCACAACTTTTGATTAGATGTGAAATTTCGCCAATCGTTATAACTCCGAAACAGTTTCGGTATAACGTTGAGGAACATATAGTTGTCATCTCTCGTAAAAACGAGTCAATAAACGTCTCTCTCAGTGATTACAAGACACAGGACTTACTTTACAACAAAACTTTCGACCTCTTTAAAGGTAATTGTAATTTAATATAATTGTATTTTTAATCATTTTTGTCGATGTTTTTCGAAGAAAAGTTTGTTTTCTGACTAATCTATACTTTTTTCACTGATTAAACCTAAACTGAGATTAAAATTAAAATCAGAGATCAATGGAATGCTTTGTAATCTCTTTTAAAAGGGTAAACCCTGACCTCAAATACTGATAAAAAAATGTTTTTATAGGAAATCAGAGCTAAATATTAAAGTTATTAATAGATTACCTCTTAATAAAGTAACAAATTCTTTCTCAGTAAAATTTTTTAATATTATTACATAATTGCAATCGCTTTCGTCAGGAAATAAGTTACTCTCTTATGATATGATCAAAATATGTTAACAACAATAGGACTTAATTTTGTTTATAACCCATTTTCTACCATACAGTGTTCAGTGAGCGGTGTCTTTTCACTAATATATAGCGTATTTCTTGCGTGACAACTAGTGAAGGAAATTTGAAACCCAAACCCAAGGATCTTGGGTTTGGGTATAGTTTTTTGAAAACTCGTTGGGTTTGGGTGGGTATGGGTTTGAAATTTCTTAACTTTTCCTTCAATACTGTATCTCACATGCCTTTTAAAACTACAAAACCTTTAAACACGCGATTTTCTAATGACTATTGAAAAGGCTTGTACTTCAAGTATTTATATTAAAGACATTCAAAACAACAGCTATGGTCTCAAAGGATTTCAAAGCAATTCAATAAATCTCAATCATATGTGAACAGCTTTTTCAAATAATTTTCATTTTGAATAAGTTTTAGAGTAGGAATATAAAAGGTATATAGGTATAGGTAAAAGATTAAAATATTTTGATACAAAATAGACAGTCTAAAAGTTGAAAAATTTTGAACCCGACTCGACTCGAAAAACCCGAATTGAACCCGTTCAACCCGAAAAAATTAATAATCTCAAAAATCGATACAAATAAACACATTGATATAAACTTTGCTTTCAAAACAGGTATTGAAGGTATTTTAATCATAAGATATCTTAATCCATTTCTGTTTAATTGAAAAGTTTGTGATGTGAAGTTTTTAAAAGACGTGGATTACTTTTTCAGCATAAAACAGGTTCATACGGGTTGACACGGGTTTTATCTATATTTAAAATTAAAACTCGACTCGTTTTTTAAAAACTTCAACTCGACTCATACGAGTTGAACGGTTTTCGAGGGCTCGAATGGACTGTCTAATACAAAATTACTGTTAATATGTACAGTAGATCATGGGTTTGGGCATGGGCTGGATTTGGGTATAGTTTTTTGAAAACTCGTTGGGTTTGGGTGGGAATGGGTTTGAAATTTCTAAACTTTTCCTTCACTAGTAAAATAAACATAATTTTTAGATTGAGTGGAATTACAGGTATACCGTTATGATTGTATATAATTCTTTATTCTTTATGCAATCTTTTTAATTTGCTTTTATTTGTTGAGTACATTAATAGATTTACATTAAATTAGTTTTTCTAAGCATATGGAATGTGATATGTGATGAAACGGATTCTTTACTTGTTATTTACGGTGTAGTTGTAATAGAAATTTAAAACTATTTTGAAGCGAAAATAACTAAATCACAAAACACAAAATTAGTTTGAATTGAAAGATATGATAAATTAGGTGAGACAGATCG
>JAQGCH010001965.1:0-13915 GCA_034699485.1 Nanhermannia elegantula
ATATGGCTTTTCAAATAATATAACTGTATTTTTTGGTATAAACTCTTTTGCTATCATATAACGACCTTTTTCTGGTGCGGACACAATCTCAACAATCGGATGTATAAAGAAATTATCCCTTTCTTCAGAATCAATATCTTCACCACTAATACCCCCATAATTAGGCATTTTGTCGACAATCGATTGCCTCAATTCCTGCAAATCCTGAACCGAGAAATTTTCTAAGTTTACTTCGACCGCAGGTTCCGGTGCTTTAAATAATTCTATAGAAATATTGACATCAAAAAAAGCATTTTCGTATTCTTCTATCATAAAGAATGCCCTACTTCTCCAGCCATAGGCAAGTGATAGTTGATTCCATTGGTTCTCTGAAGGAAACGGAGCGCTCAGTATTGCCTATGAGTTGTAAAAAATTAAATTTTTAGCAAATATTTAAATGACTAAACATTTACTAAACATTTAAAGCCTTATTTTTATTGAGTTCTTATTGTAAACTCTACACAACTGATAAGTTCTGCGAGCTTGTGATCCGTGAAATAGTGTGCGAGAAACTATCGTAAAATATGACTTATGTGTACTCTAAAATCGACTTTATAGGACACTGTGATTGACTGTTCATCGGTAATGCGGAGCAACATTTCTTACTGTCGTTTATTGAGTTTACAATATTATTGAGACTCTCACTCAAAACATAACTAAATATATTTAAAGCTTAATATTTGTAAATATAATCAAATTGTAAATATTTTTGATTTAATTAAAGTGAGCTTCGCTTCTAATCGTTTAAATCAATTATCTCAACAAATAACTTAAAAAACTAACTTTTGTAAAATAATTCACAGCCGACTCATAATCTGTTTGTTCGAAAAGTTGTTGTCCCTTAGCTGTGAAGGATTGCGATTTTTGCAAATTCTTTTGATGTTCACCGCAATAACTGTTGACTTTCTCGCAAACTTCATCACGAAATACCTCTAATGTCTTCACATTATTGAAAACATATTGAATTCTTTCTTTATTAGTTTTTAATTCGATGAATTCTGTGCTTAAAAGGCTTCCATAATTTAAATATAATTCTTTCAATTTCTCTGCCTTTTCTTCCATCCTTTTCGAGAGAATTTGCTGTCCTTTGGATTAATTTTTTGAATCAAAACCATTAAGTTATTGTTGTCTTTAAAAAATTTCATAAAAGTTATATACACTCTAAACAAAATATATTGAAAATACATTGAGTAATGAAAAGTTGGACTCTTAATAATGCCATGTTTTTGTAATTTTATCAATTCATAAAAGTTTGAAACTCAAAAACGTTTTGTGACAATGAGTTCATTACTATATTAATGATAACGCAGATAACATTTTTTATAAAAAAGAGTCTGAAGTGAGGGTTTTTTTAGATTGATCGCCATATAGTGAAGTAACACTATTTCAATATTTAGAATATTGAGATCAAATCAAAAGTTGCGAACAATTTGTATCCACTCTTAAATACTATATGTAATTAGATTTAAATATTAACTTTTATTTTTTTGCCCTATTTTATTAATTAATAACACTGTTTGCAAATTGTTTTCTTTGAAAGCAATTTCCAAATATTCAAGTTCTTCTTTAGCTGTATTAATCAGATTCAGCACTTCAGAGCCTTCACTTCTTCTGGAATGCTTTCGAGGAGTTGAATGAGTGGAATATAAATGTCTAAACACTTCTTCCACTCATTCTTATTATTAGTGATGAACAGGCTCAAGGCTCGGTTTCAGGCTCAGGCTCACAATTTGAAACAGGCTCGAGCCTACTGAACATGAATATTTACTAACTAGAAAATTGTGGAAAATTTTGTCAAACATTAAAAAAATATTGAAGTATTGAAAGTTGCAAAGGTTTACTACAACTCAAAGTTGTAATATCATTGATATAATATGAATAAAGCATTCAATTAAAACAGAGGTATAATTTGTTATATTGTAAATTAATAGTAAAGATATGTGTCTTTTATCGAAATATATTGGCAAAAATTTCCTTTCAAACAACTCAATCAAAAGATAATAGCAATTATGTGGATATTATCAAAAACTTCAAAAAAGATCATTACGTTTATCATTAGGAAAAGGATTCGTATAATTGTAAAAAATGTGATTCAAAATATGCAAAATCTGACTCAAAAACATATACAGAATTTTCAAAAGTTGGTGAAGTCGTATCAAAATAGCGAAACAGACTTTCGAAAGACTAAATTCAAGCTTTTATTCTATGACTAAATACTTCAATTCTGAATAAATAACTCATTTATTATTTGAAATAAAACTCAATTTATTTGAATTGAGTAGAATCTAATTTTTCTTTAATTTCATTTCATAAAACCACCGAAACCTCTTTTCAGGGTCAGGCTCAAGGCTCAGGCTCAGGCTCATTCTCGATGATTCTAGGCTCGAGCCTAGACTCGGTTTATCTCAATTTACCAATTCGCTACTGAGCCTCAAAAGCTCGAGCCTTTTTCATCGCTACTTATTATGGACTTGACTTTCCATCACAGTCCATAATGGGGTTGTCTTTAATGGAATTTATGTGGTGTTGATTCAGTTCCAATTTTTTAATTTCGTTCTCGTTCTCGTTCTCGTTCTTGAAACTGATTCAACACTAGATTTATGTATATATCTTCGATGTTCACTGAATGGTTGTTCACTTTCTCGAAAACTTGGTCACGAAAACCCTATAATGTCTTGACATTTATTTAAATGTTTTTTAATTTAATTATTAGTTATCTATCGATTCTATTATAAACTTTTATATTTGGCTTTCTTTTAAGGAAACGGTTCTCCAATTCATATATAAATATTTGATTAAATTAGAGATTTGGACTATAATGTAAATAACGCTCATTTATTGCAATAAACTATTGATCTTTTTCATTACTATTTGACACTACTATTCAACACTGTTTGAAAAAAAATGTTTTCAATGATACAATGCGTGATAGGCCTCCTCACGCATTTCGAATAATTTTTTCGATGCATTGATCCGATCCAGCACTAAATGTTTGTCTTCTTCGGATACACTATTTTTGAGCAATCGAATGAGTCGAGACAATAGCTCTGAACACTTCTCAAACTCTTTCTTACCATTTACTTGACTTTCCTTTAGATGTTTGTAATACTTATCTCTGTCCAAAAACAATTCATTCAGTACATGAAAAGCAGCGGTTACTTTTTCCTCCGCATCAAAAGTTGATCTATTACTTGCAGCGACACCAGAGATGAGCACAGCTCAAAAGCTCCAGTGAGTGAGCTTTAGTATAATCCTGAAAATCGAAGAATTGGTCAAAACTCATCGGTTTTCTGAAACATTCTATTTGGAAAATAATTTTTCGAGTCCAAAAATTTAAAATATATTTTGGTTCAACATCTTTTACGTTTTTTATTTAAAAATATCATAAAGTCGAGTATTCATTGGCTTTCTGAGAAAATTTTTTAAGAAAAGAAATTTCTGGGAATAATTTAGCGCTAAATTTCAATAAAAATTATTTTCTCTTATTTTATAACATATTTTGTTAAAAAAAACATTAAAATTTACTTATTTTAGTTTTCTCTTCTCAAAATCCCAGGGGTTCTACACCAATACCTTACCCAACTCTGAGTGGCACTTTTATCTTTCTGATGGCCGAAAGGATACATACAGTATGTGCTCTGTCATCATAATTAGGAATAGAACACTAACAAAAGTGTAGCATTTCATGTTATGTTACATGTAGTTCGAAGTTTTACTAAACCATAATTTATCTTAAGATATGTTCAAATTTTTGACGACTTAGAAAAAACAATACGTGTTTGATATGTAAAACAACTGACATTAAATGTTAGTTTTACTAAAATATGTGTCATTTTGACAATAAATAAAAATATTTTGTATTATTAAAGAATTTATTAAATGTTTTAATTGAAACACAATAATAATACTTTTACAATATTAGCTCAAATATACAGAATTGAGATACTTTTAAATAACGTATTTTATATACCATCAAACATAATAGTTTTTATAACTTAAACAATTTAAAGTTCACGACAGCTTTCCTATATCTCAAAGCACGCATTATAAGCACTCTTCAAATTCGATAAGACTCACAAATTATATTCTCGTGAGACTCAAAATCTAATCCTATTCACAAACCATTATTAAATTGTTGCCACTTTTATAGAGATAAAAATCTTATATTTTATATATGAAAATATTTAGTTTAATTACATAACGGAGTAATTACATAATATATAGTAATTATTATATATTTAATGATTCATCTTATTTAATAAAATTTATGCACAATGTTCTAATACTGTGTTTAGGCTTAACATTATTTTTATGATTGTAGTCATAATTAAAGTCTAATTCAATACAATTGAACAATTTTAAAAAGAAATTCTTATAAAAAAGATTCACTAAGAATTAGATGATTATAAGTAATGACGAATTATAGATGATTAAGGACTTACAATTCTAAATAATTTTTTCATTTGTTATGTCAACGTATTTAGAAAATAAGTTATCGAAAAAAATAAGTTTCGGTGTATTTTCTTATAGGCGAATATGAATTCAGTTAATTCTTCAAAATTTGTACCTTAAATTCAACAGCAGTTTTATTTATATATTTATCAGAATATTCGGGATTAAAATAATGAAAAGTTATTTTGTATTTTAAGACAGATAACAATTCTTCTGTTCTATAATATATACTTTTTTGCTTAAATGAGTACACACTTGAAATACATTTATCATCGCATTTGTTTGTCAGCAAATGTTTTCTCGATCTTCTCGATGTAGTCATTATTTACCAGTTTGTACACTGTCTGAACACTTCACTTAAGTCTTGTTGAAAAATGAATTATTATATACATCAAAAAAATTTTATGACCACAGACTATAAATATTTAAGAAAATGTTTTTTTAAGCTCAATGTTTGAATCCAACTAAAAGAGGATTTCTTTTTTACATAAATTGAGTGAAATTTTTTATTTAATGATCTTTTTTGATGTCAATATTTTTGAGTATTCAGAGCACTGACGATGCGTTGTGTGATATCATTGTTTTTGTTGTCGATGGTGTCATAGTTCTTGGAATCCTTTCTAATGAGTTTAGCTCAGCCTCATTTGTGGATCTCTTATGTAATGATTTATCATAACATGATTTCGGTAGTCTTCGGTCCAAAATTGATCGTAAATCAGAGACCTATTAATGAATTAGAAATTAAGTTTCAAAATTAATGTTAGATAATCATAATAATAGGGGTAACAGTTTATGCTTAAGCTATTGCTTTTGTTAAATCATAGTTTAATACTTAAAAATATTTGATTTGGTAAATAAAATATTTAATCAAAAGCTGAGCTAAACATATAATTAAGTTATATAATTGTATATTATATTGAATAAACTCAAACAACTTTTTATGATTAAATATGAAAATTGTTTTTATTATCTAAACTGTGAAACGACTATTGTTTCATAAATCTGTAACAGAATTGTAGAGAAATAAGTAATCAATTATTTTTATTACAAAATAATAGGGATTTTAAAGTAACAACTTCTTTTAAGCATCATTTCTTCAATAATTGTAAATAATAATAATAAGGAATTATTATCTCTGAGGTGTGATCTTTATAATTAAAGTTGACATCAATTTATTACGCTTTTATTTGATCATACTCACTTTCTTGTAAATAGCACTCTTTTAATTTTTATATTTAAAGTACAATCATATTGTATTAATAGTGCAGAGTGAAAGATGCAGAAGGAGCACAATGGGCTTAGAACCCTCCTCAAGCAAATCGAAATTGGAAATTCTATTACTTGATTTATACAAAAATTAAATACCCCTGCCTTTGGCTCCCTTTGATATTTTAAGAAGAATAAGAAAAACCTTTAGTCACTCTTTGGATTTTTATTAAAATTACAGATTTGATTAAAATTAGAATTGTTGAAACCACTTTTGGTCACATTTAAATACGATTATATCATACATAAAATTGTATAAGATACTCACTTACTATACACACAATATTAATTAAATGGAAGCATATCGATTAATGTGTAAAATGTTTCTTTCACAATTTTATGGACAAAAGCTCTAAAAATAAGTCTACCGATGTTACAATGGGTCAAACAAATTGAGGAAAAATCCCGGAAAGTCCATCGACCCTTAGGTAAAAAATTAAGGGAAGTAAACTCAAGTAATATAAATATGATAAGCATTGGTAATCTAATAATTTATGAAATACCTGATCAAATAGAATGAGAAATAAATGTCATATTTTAATAATAAAAAGTATACCCTAATTGTCACACAAACACATAATGAGTTCTCAAGTTTTCTGAGTCAAGAGGGTTTTGCTTTTTATAACAAATGCTAGAAGTTTATGAAATGTGAACATTCTATACTACCCACACATTAATTGCCGGTTACATCAATCGAAATATACCTTCTAAGATATTAATTCAATAAACAATTCTAGGTATTCAGCTCTCAATTGTCTTCCATTTCTCAACCGTTCTCAACAAATAAAATATAAGACTCAAACTTACATTAATTTTTCCTAACATTGTATTTGATTTAATTCATATCAAATCTCATTGCAGTTCAGCATTAAACTAATGTAATTTGAATGATAAGCTTTGATATATATTATACTTCTTAGAAGAGCTTTATTTTAATGCATCAGAAGTTAAATAGAAACTAAAAGTGTCGGTCACTTAATTTCTATTATTATTTATCCATTTCTTCGTTGGTTTTAAAATCACTATTACTCATAAAAGCCTATATTTTTAATTCTAAATCATTGGACAACAAAGAATATATAGATAGTTATCAGTTATGATTTTGTCATTTGATATCTGATATATCCGTTCAGACAACTAGAGTAATGAAATACTATGAAATATGAACTTATGTGGTCATATTTAATATATAATACAATACAAATATAATTTTATGAAATAGCTATTGAGTGAGTATGCGATTAAAATACAGTGGTACCTCGTTATAATAAACTCTAATAAAATAATTCTTTCCCTGCAGTGAATTCTTTCACTGAACGACTATAGACATATTGTTTAGTTCTCAATACTGCAGATCTAACGTTAAAAACTTTCCTTACAATGAACTTTCGTTTTAATAAATTCTTTAATAAAGGAATTTTTCTTTTCAGTATAACGAGATTCTATTGTATATATAAATATAAACCCGTATTTATCACATCAGGTTTATGAGAAAATTGTTCTTTCAGATAATTTAGAGTCATATTCAAGGCCTAAGAAATAAAGAGATTCTCTTTTCTCGGGCGTTGAATATGAAATGAACAACTAATACAGGAATAGAAATCATTTGTAGCCTTATTTGCTCCAAATTATTGCTCTTTTGCAGCTCATTTTGAGTTAAACGGCTTAACATTTAATAAATCCATGATATTAGGCATTGAGATGAATGTGTTTAACTTTATTCTGTCATTTGTTTGTTCAGTACTTAAATCAGTAAAACTGAATGAATTATTCCTATTCTAGTGATCAATATATTGAATTTGTAATGAAATCCCATTTGATTGTGTCTGAGCTGTCGGAGAAGCTTCGACTAGAATTTTTTTGTATTATAGTGAAGGTTAAGCTATAGGTCTGATTAATAATGTTAATTATACATTACTAATGACACTTTGCGAAAATGATAATAAGCGAAACTTTGTAATTATAGGTTTTTTCTCAATAAATTTTTAATTTATTTAAATATCGGATATCTTTGACCCCAAAAAATTATAGTTATTATACGTCATACTCTTTCTATCAATATTTGTTTATACTCAGAAAACTTTACTGCTATAAAAAATGCATTACTTTTAGTAACCACTTAACGAATTACACATTTAGTTGCATTTCATTCTCTCTCAACACTTGTTTAATTTTGTGCTTCATAACAATTTTTTCCATCTAAATGATTTCTATACCATTTGATTGACCAAATATTTGTGGAGCAATTTGATCTCAATTCAATTCAATTTCATAACTAAACTTATTTTTTTATTGATAATATAGGACCTAATGGTAAATTATGGGTTAGAATTGACACCAAGTCTAGTATTCTAATAATAACTCCTTAAAAAAGTTGACGTCAAACAAATGTTTTTTTACCAGAATATCAAATATTCTTTGCACGAATTTTTTCATCAAACCGCTTATTAGCCTATAAGTGTTGTATTGATTGAATCCAAAATTAATTTTTAAAGCTGTTATAACTTTCACTCAAGTTTCAGGTATTAATAATTCAATAATAAAAAGAACTCCGAATGTATTTATATCGTGAGTTCTCAGTTAAGTAAACGATACTTTTTGTTTACTCAACTTGTGTTTAATTTGGAGAAAATCTCTATCAAGTTGTTTACAATTTTTGTTTTAGCTAAAAAGCCACTTAAGATAAATACCTGTACAGGTATTAAACTGGTATTAAATAATGTTTGCAATGAAGTATTTTTATTTAATTTTAATAGTAATGGCATTCAATTTTTGCTATTTAAAGCTATTTTTAAATAATAAGTCTAATGTTTTTAAAGATTTTTTTATTATTTCTATATTGGAATGAAAAAACTCGCATATATTTTACGTTCGTATCACAATTTTTCCACAAATTATATAGAAATAGATTAAAAATTATTTGAAAATTATAAACTCTTTTATAGCTTTTTTCAGGTTTTTTTACAAACTTTAAATGAATAATAATATTTTGAATGAAAGCTAATATTCAAATTCTATGTAGAGCTAAAATTTATGCTATGAATGAAAAAGTGATTACGATATAAAAAATATTTTGATTCTTCAAATAGTTTAATTCCTCTCAAGAGGATATAATTTATGGCTAATTAATAGTTAAGTCTTAATAATGTTTTTGTGTTTCTCAATGATTATAATCTACTAATCAATTGATTCTTTGATTGTAATTGACATATAAAATCTCATTGCATATGATTATATTTAATTTGCTTTAAAATAATCCAAAACTAATTTATATTTGAATTTATTATTAATTTTTAAACCCATGCTTAGAAAGATATTTTGGATTTTCTTAAATTTCAAAATAAATAAATCTTTTGCATGAAATATATTAGAATACAAAATAGTCAAATATACCATTCAATACTGAAAGAAAGGGTATTTTCTATGAATTATTTGTGAGAATATTCTAGGATTTAGTAAAAATAAACTTAAACTTACATTAAAGTTATTACTCATATAGCAGTATATGAAGGGATTTAGAAATGTATGAAACTGTGAGAGCAGATGAAACGAAAAATATAAGCCAAAGTACAGGTAATAATGTGTAGGACTTTGAGGACTTCGCAAATCTTGAAAGCACCAGATTATCAAATTGAACACTTGTATTGGTAGCCAACATATTAGAAATACTGAAACAAGTGTTAATAGCATTTTCACAACCTATTTAAGAGATTTAATTTTTGTTAGTGATGTGTTTTTAAAAAATTATTCTTTTAACAGGAAATACTCTGTAGAGTTATGACTGTTTTGAGTGTATTCAGTCGGCACTTAATCTTCAGTTTAAATTTTATATTACAGGAACTGATATTTTTTGCTGTTTTATGAATTAAGATGAAAAATGAAATAAATTCTCTTTGAGCAGAACAAAACTTATTCCATTAAATAAACACAGAATATACTTATAAATACTCTGTAATGATTTTAAAAGCTCTCTTTAAAAAATTTGATAGAGTTTGGGAAATAAGTTTTGTAAAACACTTGAAAATCTTAAAATACAGTCTGATCCATTTATTGTGAAATCCCACTTATTGTCATCCTTTAGTCCTAAAAAGTTGCCAATAAACCCCATAATAAAATTATACTTTTATTGTCAGATTCTGTTATTGCCAATTATTTTTTCTTTACATACAGGTTGACATTTAACATGTGAAACCAAAATTGAAAATTATTATAAATAATCGTTTATTATTATTGATTATTGTTATTAAATTAAATAAATTTGAAAGAATTTCTAAATTTAAATATTTGCACAAAAAGGAATTATATTAGTATTCATAGAAATGTTTGTATAAAGAAATAAATTCTCTTCTTTTGCTAAGAAAATTCATATATTAGGACAGATAATATGTATTTGAAGTAAATATTTGACAATCATTGAAGACGAGTGTTTGATCAAAATCTAAATAAGCTGACATTTCATTCTGACACAATATTATTGCAAAGCTCCTGAAAATATCAATAGTTCATACCGTTCATACTTAAACTCTCTGTTAATATTCGGTGTATAAGTTTTGTGAACGTGAGATCAAACATCAAATAAAGTTTTTCCGCAATAGTGCTTTGGTTTCCGCAGTATTTGGTGCTCTGCTTGAAATGATAACCGGGTATAAACACACAGGTTTTGGTTCTTTTGTGATTCACATTTGGTATGAGTTATTAAATATTGAGGTTTTGATTGTATATTAATTCAATTGTAAGTAGTGTTGTAATATTTTTTTAGAAATATTCCTAAAGCAGAAAATTTTTTTTTACTTTTATAAGTAGAACTCAAATACATGATATTATACTGAAGTGTCTATCATTATAATAATAAACGATATTTTTTACTAAATAAATGAGTTCATTACTTTATATTTAAGTAGAAATAAATCTAAATAACTGCCACTCAATTTGAACTATTATTTTTAAGCATAATTACTCTCACATTTTTATAACCATTGAGTATCACTTAACTCTTCCATTTAAATAGATTTATGAGATTTATGAGATTTATGACATTAATATTTTAATCTTCTATTATTATATCAGACATTCTTTATACACTTTCTCTAATGAATCTCTATAGTGAACCACTATTTTTCACATAACTTTATTGAAAATACTGCATACTTACTGCAAAAAACTACAGCATTTGTATTGCACTCATTTTATGATAAACTTAATTCTTTGAATTTAACTGTTTATTATAACGAGAGTCTACTGTACTATAATCTAAACAGAGCACTTAATCTGCAAATAATACAAACACTTTCCAAAGCATGCGGTCTTTCCAAACACACAATATAGTAATAAATGAATCAAATCTATCAGAATTCATGGTCACGTAAACTCCATACAAATGAATAGTTTCGCGTATTACTGCTGATCCGTCAACCAGATTGTGAGTAATGCATTATAGTATACCTTACTATTATGCCTTATAAAAATACTTATATTAATTTTTTTACACTCTTGTTGGCGGATCACTAGTAATCCGCGAAATATATTCATTTGTATTCATTGTGCAATTTACTAAACAAACATAATCGATCGCTTCCTAATAATACCTTAATCTTGATCCGATGCTGTGCTCTATCTCTATTTGTGTGCGCTTCTCCTGGCTGTATATGACGGAAGGTTTTAATACCAATTGATCCGTACAGAAACGTTAAAGCAGTGAACGGTATTATGAATGTTATGATGAACAAGATAGCCGTGTAAATCATGCTACTTAGCTGTCCTTCCCATTGTTCCCTACAATCGTATAATATCACACCTCCGTAATAAAAAGGTACGGCTCGAGCGTAGTGTAATAGTGGCGATGATGTTGCCAGCGATAAGAACCATATAATACATATTATGTAAGTGGTGTGCGATTCACACCACCAGCAATACTTCATTGGGTATACGATAGCGATATATCTGTCAAAAAAAATTTTTTTGAATCAAAAGTTATGTTTAAGAAAATATTGTCTCAAGTTTTTTACTTTTGATTATAAGTTTATGTGTCGCATAAAAACTTTTTTAAATATTTGAATTGAATTTCTGTGTATAAAATGTCAAAACAAGTCACTTAAGCCTATTATCTACTTTTCAATTTGATATGAATGCTGAGTATTTTTTCTGATTTTATCATTTTATTTGTAAAAGAATTTTAAAATTCGTTGAGTTTGATAGAAAAGGTTGAATTCAATTTTTACCTTAATTTCAGATAAGATTCAAATATAAAGTGATTTTTTTTGTAAATTACTTCCGCATTTTTCTATTTCTGTTCTATCAATACATTAATGTTGAATTTGCATAATAAAGCTTTTAAAAAAACTTTAAGTTTTTTATCATTTTTATCATGTATGTTTTCTCAAAAGTTGTTTAAAAGCTCAAAATACACAAAAGTTGTTGTCTGAGAGAAAATAATTGATTTAACGCTAAAAGTTCTTATGTAATGATAAGTAATTAGTTTATGTTGTTTTGTTCATATATTTAGTTCAATCAAACAGACAGTTGCACAAAAAACGTTCACATTATTATTATTAAATTAAAAGCACTGAAAATAACTGTAAGCTGAATGCTGTACTGTATAATGTGATTTAATGCCATTTCAACGCATTTCAAACTACAGAATTTCGTTTGACTAAAAAATAACTTAACAAATTTATTAATGAAATTTTTTTTGGAATAACATTCATTCTTTTCTTAAATGTTTATATCATTTTTGTTTCAATAATTGTTCTTAATTATATAGTTAAAAGAAAGATCAAAGATAAATTTTTCGATCTGAGTATTCATTTAAATATTTGAATAACTTGATTAAAATTGGCCTTTGTCATACTTCATGCTATTAATGTTAATATTAATTATACATAATTTAATTCTTAATTAATTTTGCTTTTAAAACTATATCAAATGTACGGTCTTCTTATATGTTTTTATTTAAGTTTTGGAATTTCCTGTATAATGCTATAACAGTGCTATACTAACTCGTAAGTTGACTGTCTTTTATAGTTGAATGTGTAAGATATAGCTATAGTGTTGAATGAATTTCATGCTGAGGTCTGGTTGAGGTGGCTTCATTATATTTTAATGATTTGTTTTTAACGCAAAGGCCAATTTTAAAAGAAACGATTATTTTTAGTTTTGAAGAAATTATTTAACTTATTAAGAATAAAGTCACAAATCAGTGATGGCCTGGGCAGGGGCTGTATGTGGTTTTGTATGTGTTTCCTTTCCAATAAAAAATAGTTATTGAAACAAATGAATTTGTTTACTAAACCTTTCAATTTTTAGAGAATTTACATAGTATTTAAAGAGTCATTCCTTTAAAAGTCAATTTGGATATTTAGCAATCTTTGCCACAAATAATATGAAAGCTCAATAAAGTGTTATTCATTTTTTTACAAATAATTTATTATATGAAATATTAAAAAAATTATCTTTTGAACTTTTGGCCAAATGAAATTCGGGCATTAAAAAGTTGCCATATGAGATAATATTGATTTTAAGCGTGTCACCTACTATTAAGTCACTTTTATACGGTTTGTCTATTTCTAAATTTATTTTCATCCTAAACTTCATTTTTATTAAATCGCTTTAGAATCTCACTTAAATAAATACAAAATCGTGATTTTTCTTTTATTTGAATTTATTCATTAAGTCAAAATAATTAATTGAATTTTATTTTCTCCTTAACCCTTAAAAATTGTGGTGAAATTCATGCAGACAATACTCAGAATTTAATTATAAAATCACAAAATTAGTGCTTTTAAGTAAAGTTAATAATGAAACGAAATGCTTCAAATTTTCTATTATTAGATTTTTCAATAAAACTCTAAAATTTTTGGCAAAATTACTTCTTTAGTGAACAAAATATTCGATTTTCTGTAACTTATTTGTGTTCTCAAAATTGGTACTCATTCCACATTTTTAGAAAGATTGAAAATGTGAAAAATTAGTTTTTAGGAAAGTAGACCTGATATGAAGTAATTTATTGGGAAGGAAGTATAGGTTAATAACTTGAATTCTACACACATTAATTGAAATTTTAAATGTGATTCAAATATTTTACGAGACTCGATCGAAATATCTTCGAGACCCGATCGAGTCTCGATTTTATGATCAAATCAAAGAATTTCAATTATTTTAA
>JAQGCH010001966.1:0-13904 GCA_034699485.1 Nanhermannia elegantula
TGGCAGTGGTATTGAAGCTATTAAAATGTATATGTGCAGATGTCCACAAGGTCTAAGGACTATAGGAACATGTTCTCATACAACAGGCGTCATAATGTATTTGGGATATGGTAGACATAAAGAGTCTTCACATAAGGCACTAAAAGAACTTGAAGAATTGTTTAATACTAATGAAATAGAAGAAATTGAAGAATCAGATTAAAAAATCTCAACACCTGTACTCTCTAAAAGATCTCATGTAAGAAAGTGATAATCGATGAGATCTAGGGGTAAAAACCCCATTTTGCCATTCATACCTTTACAATTTCGGTAAATATTTGCTGGTTAATTTTAACATGTTACAGGAGGAGTACATCTATAAAATCTTCCCAAAAACTTTGTATAATTTTTATCAATTTTTTGAGCTCAACCACATATGCAAATTCGATTTACGCGGGGGTCAAATGATTTTTTGAAATTAATTTTTTCCCCATAGACTCCATTATAAAAAATAACACTTAAAATTCAATAACTTTTAAACTGCTGAAACCAAATAATTTAAAAATTTTGTCCAATGTGTAAGACTATATAAGCTATCGATTGATGGTCATAAAAGGCCTAGCCCCCGCACAATGTCTTAACGACCCTTCCCCTTTATGGTTTAACTGATGAACACTTGTCTGACATTCAATTATATTTACCTCAACTTAATTCTATATCATTATGTTGTTATATAACTGATAAAAAGTTGTATTCTCTAACTGACAATAATATAACAAACAACACATTATATCATTTCTCACAAATGCAAAACTTATCAAAATTAGGGCTGTTTTGTCTTAAAATAAGTGATTCAGAAATTTGTGATTTGATAAAAAGTGTCCGAATATTAAAACACTTGAGCTGTTCTTCACTCATAATCTCAGAGCTGAAGCCTGAGCTGCGCTTCTGAACTTATTAAAAAATTGACGCTGATTTTTAATCGTTAAATTATATATTTAATAGTTTTACACAATTATCAACACTAAAATAGGCAAAATGTTTACAGAAATATTAATAATTTGTTTGAATTTATCATTAAATTAATGTCCTAAACATTATTTTAGTGAAAGACTGATTGTATAAAATAAACAAACAATGCGATTGCATTGTATTATAATTATTCAGATGTAATGCATATGACTCGAAACTATGCCTTTTCGCAATTTAATGTTTATTGTGAATTAACACCCCTTTTGCGTTCAAATGCTTTCTGGAGCCTAAACAGATTAACAGCTGAGCTGAGCCTGAAGCTCAAGCATTCAGCTTTGAGCTTGAGCTTGAGCTGCGCTTCTGCTTCATATACCGAGCTTGAAGCTCAAGCTTCAAGCTCACAAAAGCTCATTATTGAACTGAAGCGCAGCACATCTCAAAGCTAGCTTATGTCGATCTATATTCTATATTGTGATCCATTAACAGTTTGTTCGTTTTTTGTATTCATTATAAAATATTAAAAAATAAATGTATTACAAAATATTTATTTTATAACATTTTTAATCTTCATTATAGAAGATATTTAATTTTATAACCACTTTTCAAAAGTACTGTTTATATTAATTTGATATATAAATAAAGCAAATTATTAGCTTATATTGTGAAAAAATGGGTGCATATAATTTTGAAATGTGTGTAGATTATAAATTTATAAATTAGTTTTAAAAATAATAAAAATATGAATCTAATGATCGTAAAATATAATTTGAATTTAAAATGATTTTTTTCATATTGTGTTTGGCACGCAATTGCAGTAAAATAGCTTTTAAAAGTAATTTAATTTTAATTTAAAAATAACTGTGATTAAGAATAATTATTATGTTTATCTTCTATTTGAGATTTTAATGACTTTATTACTACTTTAAGTATTTAAAGTATAATATAATGTTTGGTTCGCCAAGCCCCTTCGCGTCAGGGGGTGTAAGTCTAAAAAAATTTGGAAACTCTAGGGGAGAGTAGGTCAAACTCATTGGATTTAATAAACAATTTTTTGGCATATCTGTAAATCGTAGGGGTGTACCAGTTTTTCAACTTTCCAAGTAGTGTACACCACCCAACACCCCCGCCTTGGCGAACCACGCTTATAATTATAAGAAATATAGATTATTATATAATGATATAAAAATCATATTCTCTGTGGAAACTAAAGATTATATCTGAATAACAGACTTCTATTTGGAAAAATAAATCAATGGTCAAAAGTGAATGAAAAGCTTATATTTTGTCTCAAAAATAAAGTTATTTTATATTTAATACAATGGCTGTGAATCAAGTAAACAATTATATAATAGAAGATATTGATTCATCACTTTATAAATATGGATTCATTCATAAAATAGATATTAATAATTATCTTTTAAATACAAAATATAAGTTCAAACAGCAGTTAAAATGCATTTTTATGATTATTTGGCTCTGTATTTACATAATTCATAGCATTATTTATCCGATATATTACAGAAATGAAAACTATCCCCTCTTTTACAATGATATTATCAAATATTTGGGAGGAATATCAGAATTTACATATTTAATGGCATTATTGAGTTCAGTCATGTCATTAAGAATTGTTTATATCTTCAATTATAGCAATAAATCTCTTTACAAATGGATTGATATCATTAAAGTCATAAAAGGATTACAAACTATGGATACAATTGGAATTCATGACAAGGAATATATGGAAAAATTTATTTTGAAGATAAGAAATATAAAATTTATTATTAAAACAACAATTAATTGTATGATAATATCCATTATAATTGCGTGTTTGACAATTATTTTTCATTTCTTTGATTCATTTTCAAACATATATTTTGCGATATTTAATGCCATTTCATTCATTTTATTCACCTCTTCGGGAGTCCTTATCTTTATGGTTACATTTCTTTACTTTTTCATAGTTTGCTATTATTGTAAAATTAAATTTAAATTATTGAATCGCATGATAGATAAGAGCGATAAGTGTTTTATGTTCGTTAATATGAAATATGTTAGAGATATAGCTCATGAACACAACTCTATTTGCAATGAAATAATATTATACAATAAATTCTGGAAAAAATACTATTTTATTATGAATTATGGTTTAATACCCATTAATCTAATGCTAATTCAATATATACTTTTTGAGAATTTACCCACTACTACACTTTGTGCGGCCATCGCTAGTGTTATAGGATTTTCGTTTACTCTTTTGATGTTTAATTTGATCACTGCTTCTATTAATAGAGAAGCTTCAAAATCATATAAACACTTATTAAAACTTAATATTTCTTTATTTGTCTTTCAAGACTCAAAAACTAAAATAAAGGTATTTTTGATTCCTTAATCAACTATTTTCTTATAAATCTTTTAATTTATATTATTATTAATAGCTGTTGAATACAATTGAAAGAGCAGGTGATAAGAAGTGTTTGATCGGCTTTTCGTGTGGAAATCAGTTTATTATCACTCCAATCATTGCATTCAAAGTAATTTATTTGTTATTTGTTTTTTAAATTCAATATAATTTCACCGACTTTTAGTAACTTTTTTTTAAACAATAACATGTCCTATTGAACTCGTTAATTTAATTACCTCAAGGGTTATCATAGGCCTGTTCTTTTCAAATACCCAAGGCCTTTTGTGCGTACACTCTTAGAAACAAATGAAAAGCCTAGTTCCTAATATATATATACGTATATAGATTATTAGATCAACAGTTGTACCTGAAAAATACTGTAATGTATACGTATATATGTATTAGGAACTAGGCTTTTCATTTGTTTCTAAGAGTGTACGTACTTAAAGGATGACGCCTTATAATCGTATTAAACCGTATTTTCGATTTTTAAAACCCTCTTTTATATCATTAATCTTATGAACCGAATCACATCTCTAATGAGATAAAATTAAGATTATTTCAATAAATAAAAATATGATTAAATAAAAATTAGGATTATTTATAAAGTTTTTGGTAGGCATGGCATACCTGCCTGCGCTTTTAAATGCCAAGCTAAAAATGCCCAATAATTAGGCATACGCCCTACGCCAATGCGCCCCGATCTTTTACAAATAATTTTATATCTCGTAAACTAATTGTACGAATGAAATGCGGTTTTTATATGTCTTTCCAGTTATTTTTTACACATAATCAATGCGAGAGAAGTTTGGTCGCCATTTGTAATTTGAGAGACAAAACAGCTGTGAATGACCATTAATTAAGCCCTATATTTACAGGTGTTAACAGGTGTCTCATTAAAATATAGTCACCCCTCAGTATCATTTTCAATATATTTGATAGGTGTTAATGAGCTGTTAATGAGTAATATGAGATGTCCTCATTTTGTCCCCCTTTTGTCCCCATTGATTGTGTCCATAACTTTTTCAGGTGAAGGTCAACTTTGTTTAAATAGGTTTCTCTCGTTCGCACATTATAACGCAGAGGTTCGTCACATAGATAAAGAGTTAATTCAAAATTTTCAAATATATAACATGCCTTTTGGGCCTTAGATATTGGGTATATTTTCTTATTTATTATAAATCAATGCGATTGTCGAGTTGGTTCAACTCTATTAAGTTAGAAAATTTTCGAAGTATAAAATAACAAAGGGACCAAGGTTTATTTTTCAAATTTTCAAATATTCCCCAAAAAACCAAGGGGGTACCAAGCTGTGTTTGTTTTATTAATTTAACTGAATTCAGGGCTCTCTCTCTCTCTCTCTTCAGGCAAATCCGGGAGATCTGATAATCGTGATAAACAAAATATTTTATTCAAAAATTGTTTCGACAACGCTATACTTAAAAAAATTGTCTCGTAATACCGATTAGTTTATGCGTCTCCATAATATATTTTGGATAAATACTAAAAAAATTCAGCGTCATAATTAATTTTAAAAATATTTTTGCGCGAAAAATAAAAGACTCTTTTGCACAAAAATTGTCTGAGAAGAACAATGGTTTTATATCCCTTTCGAATTTCACAAAATTCTTTGAGAGATAATTATTCAACAAGAATTACTATTAGTATGAGCCCATATTGGAAATATTGTCGAACAAAATTTTCTAATTACCGGTAAAATTTAAAATATATATAAATTAAAATTAAATTTTATATATTTATTGTTAGAGAGGAAAATGGATGTTAGTGTGAGGGAGGGAGGAAGGAAAGGAGAGAAAAGGGAAGGAGAGAGGAGAGAAAGGAATTATAGGTAAGAAAGTTGATAAGAGTGGAGTTTGAATGAGAAAGACAGATAGAATATGTGATAGAGTGTAATGCTAGTTATATTGTTTTATTATGTTTTTCTGATACATCCATTTATATATAACAATTTAAACAGTAATATCTATTAGAAAAACCATGATGCCTAGAGTTTCAACTTATACTTGTCTGTGCAAATATTAATCTTTTCATTATTAAAATATGAAATTTTTTATTGCACTCATTAAAATATTTTATTCCTTATTCAAATATGAAAGTCTTTGTTAAAGCATATTATTATTTATTTTTCATATTTTAATTAAGAGTTGCAAAAGTTATATATTATTAAACCCATTATAATATTTTATTCATTATTTAAATATGAGTCTTTGTTAAAGCTTATTTTGTCTATCATTGCTTGCTTTTTTCTATTCATAAATTATAGTTCATTGTTGTAATTATAATTTCTTGATTTTTCCTATTCATAAAATATTGTTCATTGTTTCATTGCTTAATTTTTTATATAATTGGGGGGGGGGACAGACAGAAGATATCTCAAGACTATAAGCTCCCATTGTTACACAATATGAGCTAAAAAACATTGTCTATGTTGTATGCATACATGGGCAAGTCCGGACCTTTGAGGTGGGTGAGCTTTCAGGAATTCTTAAAATTTTGAGGGCGGTCAAAAACTCATCGGTATTCTGAGACAAAACTTTCCCAGAAAAATTTTTCGCGCCAAATTTTTAAAAAAATTTTTCACTTTTTTGAGAAAAAATGTTTTTAATGCTATTTTTAACCAATCAAAGCATAAATTAATTAAAAGTTTTATAGACAAATTAAAATCTTAATCAAAGATATATTTTTAATCTAAATCAAAGGGAAGGCCAAAGGATTATTTTAAAAATTTCTTAAAAACATCAAAGAGGGGGCCAAGGTACGATTTTTGAAATCCTGAAAAGTTTGGGGGAGGGGGTGTGCACCCATAGCAAACCCATCCTTGCATCTGTATGGTTGTATGTAAGAAAACATTTTATATAAATTGGAGGCAAATTTGTTATGTTTTGGCTCAAAGAAAAATAGAGTGCCATTAATTCTTTGAAATAATTATTAAGTGTTATTAATGACATATTGAGAAGGTAAGGCGCGCCACTATCGCTGGCTCACTATTTCGGGCGGTGTTGGAGGCCATAAACCTTAATTATTTATCATATATTGCTTTATATTAAAGTACAAAAAATGTAAGATTGAGGTAATTTGTTTCTAATTTGAATACATAAACATATTCTTAATATACTCTACATATAATCGGTAGAGACTGAGTTCAATTCCCAGTCAAATTGCAATATTTTTAAATACAAAAAATAATTATAAATTAATTATATGTTGTTTAGAATATATAGTAAAATAACACATTTTAAATATAATTTTTATTGTATATTTTCAGGCGTTCGCTATATTTCTACGTATATTCTTACTTACAAACAAGTTTGCAGATAAATTAAGGATTTAATTACTTGACTACGAATTAGTTAATAAATATAAACATTTTGTTTTATAATAAAAGATAATTTAATGAGAATCTTCTACAGATAAAATCATAATTTTAAAAACATCTTTATTAAATATTTTTAAAAGATAAAATCTTTAATAAAAAATTTACCAAAATAACCTTATTTAAAAAATCTATCTATAAAAATGTTAAATAATCGCACTGTATATATGATAGATGTTTAACATACGGTCCGCAGCTCCGGATCCGGCCGCTGAACTAATTATTTATTCCCTAAGTTTTGTTCGTAGTTTTATCAGTAATTTAAATGTTGATTTTTAATTATGGAATAAAATGAATTTGATTTATATCTGAAATATGTTTATAAAAGGGAAATCAATTTGACCTCATTTTATCACTTTTTATATTTAAATATTAATGTATATTCCGTCAGACAATAATCTAAAGGAAACTAAATGTAAAATTGTTTGAAAATTATTTGAATAAATTATTCAGTTTATAATTACAACATTTATTACCGGTAATTAATTAATTTAAATGTAATATAACTGTAAGAAAATTAAATTTCTATTTCAGAGCTTTAAAAAATTTGCTTAAATATAAAGTAGTAAAAAATTTTCACACTTTTCTGTTCAACTAAATTATTTTCAAGAACTATACATTTTTACAAAAAATACAGGCTCAAGGCTGCGAGCCTAGGCTGTCACTCCCAGTCTCAGGCTTTCAATATCAAGCCTATGAGCCTTTTGGGCCTCTATACCCATCAGAAGTTTTTTTGTTTTGTCCATTTTTTAATAGTTTATCAGGAATAAAAAAAATTATTTACTGGAAATTGAATGCGTGAATGGAATGTTAATGATATGTTTGCATTAAATCATTGTTGACGTGCATTATTTATTATTCATTTCTCTTTTATTTCCTAAAAATTACATTCAAAAAGAATATCTAAAAACAATTTATAATGAGATCTATTGTGTAAAAGAACATATAATTCTTTGTTAAGAAAATCGTAATAAATATTAATATTGAAAATTTATTCTGAATATTAATAAATAATTAAGAGAATAAGTTTAGGCTAAGCATAGGCTGTCAATGCTCCAGAATAGGCTTGAATATCCATTCTGGGCCATGCTTTAAGGTATTTGATCCTATGCTCGTAAGCCTCAGGTGGTTTTGAGCCTAGACTCAGCATCTAGGCTCAAATTGTCGAGCTTCAAGAGCCTGTTTGCAAAACAACATAAAACTATGATAAAGGGATATTTAGTGTATTTTAAGCCTTTCATTAAAATATACCGATATATATATATATATATATATATATACCTGTATATATATAAGGCTGCAAGGTTTCCCGGAATAGGCAAATTTTGAGAAATAGATTGCCTAGTACCACCTTTGATTTTATAAAAAAATATTAAAATTTCCCATGGTCGCTCCTTTACATTTTCATACCTCCCGGATTTGATATGACCAAAACTGGCAACGCTAGACATATAACAAAGTCTAAAATTAAATAATTTACTCAAAAATCATAAGAATTCCTGTTAAAAATAAGGAATGTTTTACTGAAAGACAGATTTCAATTGAAAAGCATTGTTATAAAGATTGCAATTCTGCCGATTGTCCGATAAATAGATATGATTTTCGGGTCCGTTCTTTTCATAAAAGAGTCCGTTACACATCAGATACACATTTAATGGACATCAAGAATAATACGGCAAAAGTGATTATATTGACGCCGACAGAAGATGACAAAGTCATTAATTATACGCCAAAGTATAACACCATTGAAATTGTCTGTTATACTGCGAGTCTATTAGGGCTATGGTTTGGTTTATCTGTTTCATCGATCACTAAAATTGTGAAACAAACTTTCGATGATAGAAATGAATCAAAGAATAATTTATTGTTTAGAAGTAATTTAGTAAATATTTTACATAATTCTGCATTTGCACAAAAATATAATTAAATTAAGTTAACTATAATTTATGGAACAATTAAAACAAACAAATTAACTGTTAATTATATGAATCATTTTCATTCAAATTGAAGAATTAATTACTATTAAAGGAACACAATTACTGCTGATGACCTTTAATTTAATTAAAATATAATGGTCTAAAAAATATTTATACAAATTTTAGTAAAAAAATTGTGTTTAAATTAGCATTGCAGAGTTAAGAGAGGCCTTCATCCTGCAGTGGATTGAATATAGGCTGGGAATATATTTTTTTTATTTTTATTACTCTATACATACTTTAGTAATAAAAATAAAAAAAATATATTCCCAGCCTATATTCAATCCACTGCAGGATGAAGGCCTCTCTTAGATGTTTCCATCTAAGGGAAACTTGGCCACTATCTCTCACACGCTGGCCAGACGGGTTGGAGGATAACACTTCGAAAAAACAGCTCGGAAACCATGAGGCGCGAACCCACGACGCTTCCGTCACAAGTACGAGGCCTTAGTCAACTGAGCCACTCTCCCTGACTTAACTTAGTAATAAAATATTCTATTTAGTATTATGTTTAATGTCACATGACTTAATTTATAATTGTATATTAAAAATGTATAAAAGTTGGCATATTTTATATTACGCCAAAATAAAAAATTAAGATAAAAAATTAATTAAGAAATGTTAAAAGTTTAACTTCAATCATATATAAGTCTGCGAAAGGCTGTTTTCCAAAAATTATTAATAAAATAAAAGTCAAATTTTGAGCTTATTTAAGTACAATTTTTATTCTCAATTTAACAAAACATTTAGTACACATCAAACATTATAAAAAGTGACTAAAAATTAGCGTTGCCAACCGTACCGGAATGGCCGGGACAGTACCGGAATCGACCTCTCTGTCCCGGCCGGAGGATTGGGTCTTTCCATATATGTCCCGGAATAGATAGATGTAATTTTTAGAAATGTAATGCTTAGAATATATGAGTCCGGGATGTCCCAGAAAAAATTGATAAATATGCTGAAAATCAAGGAATTACACACATGAGAGTTGGCAACGCTACTAAAAATAATGAACATATTAAAAAAAACACCTATGTTTACGCCTACAATATGTATTAATATTAAAATTTTCGCATTAATTGGGTAACATATGAGATAAAGATTACTATAACAATATTTGATAGCTATTTAAAGAACTTCAAATGTGATCAGACTAATAGATAGCCGACTGCGATCGCAATTCCACATTGAATTCCCTTATTTCTAGACATTCTGATGTGCCCGCTCTCTCCCCAATCTTTACTCCAACTATTCTTTACTATCCAATAATCATGATTTCCATCAGTTCCATAGCCAACTACAAGAACTGCATGATCTAAGTCATAAGAACTACACTGTGGCTCATCATAAACACAGAAACAGTTCCAACAGTAGCGACAGCTTCTTTTAATGCCTGTTCATCTCCTGAAGGAATGTTTACATATCCAGTAGCAGTCGCAGCGATATTTTGAGGATTGAATCTACAGTTATTATCCTATTCAACAATAAAATAAAGTATTGATCATATTCTGCATAAAAAGGACTGTAATTGCTGGGTCTACTATTCAACAATTGATATAAAATAATTTAAAGGTGCCAGGTATGGTCAGATAAAAACGGAGATGATAAAAATGCACAAGGGGGACCAAGGATATTTTTCTAAATTTTTAATTAATTTTTATAAAATGAAAGGGGGAATAAGCAATTTACTTTTAAAAAGTTGCCAGAAAACCGAAAACTCAGGTCAAATCCGAGAGACTAACAGCTGTAAAATTATTATTTCTTTAATCTCACAAATTGTGAGTTTATTATTATTGGAAATAAGCATAATAAATATGTTGTGATGTTTTGCCTGGAAAAAGTGCCATGCATAAAAATTTTGATTGAGTGGCCGTACATATGGAATATTGAAATTTTAACAATGCTATAAATTACTACAAACATCCAATTAAATGACAAGTATGTTTGGAAAATGACAGATAAATTAAATTAAAACCAGAGAAACAAAAAATAGGTTAAAAATAGATTAATTTAAGAAATAGTAAAATGATCCCTTATTATAGTTCTTAAGTTCTCAAATGATTAAACAATTTGTTTCAGGGTCCCGATCAACTCACCGACAATAAATGGAACAAACATTTTTCATTTTCTCATATCTTTAATGAAAAATGAATGAAAATAGACACAATTTATATATAAATTTGGGTAAGCCGCGCTTAGTATGGTTTAGGAGTGTTCCCGGGGGGGGGGGGGGGGGGTTAGGAAGCTGTGAGTGGTGTCATTCGATTCAGCTCACCAAGCAAAGTTAATGGGCAAAAGTGCTTTAGTTTAACCCCTCCCCCCGCAACCCATATTTACAATCAAAAAGCCTCCATGAAAAATCACGAAGCTCCCCCAGAAAAAAACCGAGATAGCCATCTTATTCATATCTATGAGCTGCGTCGGATGATGCAAGTATCAAGTATCAACCTGTAATTCAATGCTATCTCCGAGATTTTCAAGTGGTCTGATATACGGGTCATGTATTATGAGGTTTGCTCTTCGGGGTAATAGAAGTCCATCTGAATTATTAAGCCGTATGTAAACCGCTAAGTAAGGTTTGGCCCGTTTTAATGTCTTAGTTATAAGCGATGGACCACTACTACTACTCTTATCAAACAATGTATAGCATTAGTGACCGTCATCTCGAGTAATAGTAATGTTTGTTAATTCTGAACAATTTCTGTCAGTTCCAGAATATGTTTCATTAATTCTTTTACAATCAAATATGATTTCATCCATAAATGTGGATGTGATGTCATTTTGAGATATATTCTTATTCTTGAGATAAATAATTAGGTTTTGCCAAAAATGCTTTACTTTAGTATTTTCTGACTGATAGTCAGCGACGTCGGAGTGCATTATCTTATACTTATCTTGTATTTCGGGAAATAACGACTCAATTTTTACGATTGAATCAACATTACTGTTGGTATACAAACACTAATAGCAGGTATTTCATGGTTTTGGTTAAAATTAATGTTAATTATTTGTGCGTTGATAGTCGTCGGATTGTTTAAATACATTTGTATTATATGATAGCTCTTGTATAAGAATCCAACCAACGAGAGAAACACAATTAATATTTCAATTTGAGAAGTAGTTGAAAACTTTTTAATGCGGTGTATATTTTCTTAAAAAGATAAAATTTTTGATTTCTTATACAACACATCAAAATAATTTAATAAATTGTTTCATTCATTATTTAAATATAACTTTATTTAAAAGTAATTTATATATTATTTAATTGCAAAATAAGTATAATTTTTTATCTGTTTAAGTGCTTTTGTTCACTAATTCATTATATAATAGCAAATAGTGAAGAAATTATTTAATAAACTTATTCCATTACAAAAACATTTATATCATAAAAAGGTTCAATTAAGCAGAAAGTACAGTATTATTCAATTTAATTTATTTACATAATGTTAGGATAAATAATTTTTTCCAAGTATAACATAATATATTGAGTAGTATTACTGGTAAACTATTTCAGTGTTATTTTATTAGTGTATTTATATTATTATATTTAATAGCCTGCATATATTGTTAGTAAAATAATGGATTAAAAAAATATTATATAAAATATTAAGTATCACATCAAATATCAAAAAGATATTATGCATATATGGTTCCGGTCTTTTTTCTCAATTATATTAATATCAGATCTTTTTCAGTCATTTTTATAAATACAGTAATAAATTATAGACTCTGTCAACACATTTCTCATTTTGAATGTTAATGTAAAAACTAAATATTTTATGTATTTATAACTTTATACAAATATCTTTTAGATATTACCAAAATGTAGGCTTCAGTGAGATCTCTTCGCATTTGAAAGTTGGCTGAAGAAAACGTTTTTTTATTTTGAAATTTTAAAAGATTGCGATAATTTTTTAAAATAAAATTATTATTAATGAGAGATTATAAATAATATTAATGTTAAAGTTTAAATAATTAAATATACAAACTTTTATGGAATGTATAATAAAATTTTTACAGCGTATACACAGCTTTTGCCTTAATTGAAATATTATTAAAGAAACACGTTTTCATTGTTGAAAATGTTTTTATTACATTATTACGTGATGACAAAAAATACTGAACTCATTTATTTAATATTATATCTACCAATAGATAGTATAATACAACGTAATAAAAAATCTGTTCGTGTGCTTTAATTATGCAAAACAGGAAGTTACCAATAAAATAGTGAAGATATTAAACTATATGTTAGAAAAATTAGAGTTAGAATAAAAGCTAATTTCAATAATATCTGTAGAATGTAGTTATTACTATATTATATATAAAAAATGTTATACTTTTTGTATGAAATGATTTTGTTTACAAAAGCGAATTTATTATTTGCTTTTATCGGTCCATCATTTTGTATTTTTTTAAGCCAAGGGATAAATATGTGGTCACGAACACAGTTAATCACTCTATTATTGAGATATTTTAAAACTATAATTTACGGCATTTTATATGTCTATCAGTTCAACACCGGTAATGATATAAATGGTGTCGTAGAAGACAAAATAAATAAACCCGAGCGCCCGATACCATCCGGATTGGTTTCGATTAGAAGGGCATATATTCATCACATAATAGGTGTTATTTTGTATCTGATTTATGGATATTATAACAATTTTTGTTTTCAAACATTCTTATGGTATACGACAAGTTTGACTTTGAATTTCACAAGTTTGGGAAGGAATGGCTTTTGGAAAAACCTCTTTATGTTTCCGGCAACTTATGTCCAACTGGATGTTTACTATTGTTATGCAAATGAGATTACGAGTCTATACAATCATTCATTCAAAGTTTGGATTTACGTAATTGTGCTGTCACTTAATGCTACAATTTTGATGCCATTACAAGATTTGCGTGATGTGAGAGGCGATACAATTTCTGGTCGAAAAACATTTCCAGTTGTATATGGCGTGGAAAATAGTCGAAAAATGATAATTATTACTGCATTTATTGTTATATTATTTACACATTTATATGATTATTATTTTCAACCGATTACAAGAATAATACCTAATGTGTTGTATTTTATAATAAATGCCTTATTTTTACTCATAATTGTTATCAGACTTTTATTTAAATATAATGATAAAATCACTTATGAAGTATGCCTTCAATCTTGGGCTATATT
>JAQGCH010001967.1:0-13904 GCA_034699485.1 Nanhermannia elegantula
GGTGAGAGAGAGACAGAGAAGAAAAGGGAGACAGAGAGAGGGAGACAGACAGACAGGCAGACAGACAGGCAGACAGACATACAGAGAAATACAATAAGAATATGAGTTAATGATAGATATTTACAGTATGTTTACTTCCAAACGTTGAGAAATACAAATTTTAAATATTTGTATAAAAACCCTTTGACCTAAAATTGTTTGAGCAAAATGTTGCAAATTTAGAACATTTAAAATTTGATTAAAATAATGCTTAATTATCAATAAATGAGTTCTGAGATTAATCATTATTATAATCATTAGAAGTTTTAATGTTTTTGAATTCAATCAATTAAACGTTTATTTAGAAATAATCATTAAATTTCCATAAATAAAGACCGGAAGTACACATAATTTACTTGGATTTATGCATATTTTTGATTAAAACAAGAATTAATCTTTAATTATTTGCGTATAAGAATAATCTCTAATCTTTTGGATCTGAAAATTTCAATACGGAATAAATTTTAGTTATGCTAAACATTAGTGAAGCGCACAAACAGAGGGAAATGAAAGTTTATAAATATTCAAAAATCATTTAAGTCTTGTTAAAAAAGATGATTAATTGCACTTTCTTTGCATATTTAATTATGCATAGGATAGGAAACTAATGACAAAATGATTAATGAAGAACTTGAATGAATGCTTAAATAGAGTGAATCATTACAACAGAACTAATAGCTATCAAAAAAGTTTTAATATTATTTTTTAAAATGGATCACAGGATCTCATCAAAAATATTCTTCTTCATTAAGTCCACACCCCTTTTGACAATTATTAAAAATTTATTTTCTTTTACAATACCTTTAAGAAAACACGTTTTAAGCCTTAGTTAACAAAACATTGATTTGGATGAAAGGCTTACTTTTCATTTATTTAAATAGAAATATTAATTATTAAATGAAAAGTTTCAACATTTTATTATTAATTATTTTACAGAGTGTTAAATATCTGACATCTCATCTATTGGAGAGTTCTTTGTGTTTTAGGTTAATATATGGTAAGAAACTTAGTTTTGGTCGGTTTTGATAACTCATTAAAATTATAGATAAAATGATTATCCCTTTTATTGAAAAATCAAAATTGTTTAAAACTAAAAATTTCGATAATTAATAATAAAAGTTCTTTCAAACCAATCACTTAACTGCAAGTTATAATTATAATCAGAGATAAGTCTTTAAATTTAAAAACTTAAAAAATGATTTCCTCTAATAAAAGATCCAATGAATGAATAATAAGGAAATAATTTATACAAAAAATATTCACTTGTATTTGTTTATTTATCTTTCCTTAAAAAATATTCTATCGGTGAACTTTGCATAAAAAAATTGATATCATCACTGATGTGTATCACATTCTCGTGGGTAATAACTATAAGTGCGCTCACTTCTCATCATTGAATATTGGGAATTGTTTTTCATTCTTAGGCTTATCGTTAACGCATATAACTTAACAGATACTTGTCTTGCATGACCAAAAATATGCGATACAAACTATTTTTAGGAGCTTTTTTATACCATACCATACAATGAATACCATAAAAAATGAATCCCTCGAGAATTCTCAGCATCAGAATTGAAGTGAAATCAAGAAATACAATGTCATGAATTGTATGACAAGGAATATAAAAGTCTTAAGACTTAACCTCAATTTTTTGTACGTTTTCTTCAACTGGCTGTTAATGCATTTTTGGCAGTAAAATCATTTTAAAATTAAGTTAAGAGAAGTTTTGAGGTTTTTTTAATTAATTAATGAAGTCTCGAAACACCCTTAAAATCATACATCTTTTCCTTTTATAATAAATTCAATTTTAATTATTTAATAATTTAAAGTTTTTCAAATCAAAATTAAATTTAAGATTTAAACCCTGTTAGTGGTTATCTTTTGAATCTAATAGTTTGGATTTAAAAATATTCTGTTAATAAATTTTAGGCATTAATTATTTCCTTAACTCCTGCTTTAAAATATGCGAATTTATTTCATTAGATATTGCCCTAAAAATTGCAATTTCTCAGTATTATTGTTATTATTATCATAAAATATTTGCATAAAATCCATTTTTCCGTAAGATTACGCTTAAGGGTTAGAAATTCATTTTTATTAGTTTAATACAGTTAAGTCTCGTTACATTAAACGTCAATAAATTTATTCACTATTACTCTCCTGTTTGAAGCCCTTTGAAAAATCATTGAAATAAAACTTTGAAAATAAATCAAAATAATGAGCATTTATTTTGTTAATTAAATCAATTCAATAAAAAAAACTTTAAATATTTTTTAAACATTTATGTATAAACTGCATAAATACTGTATGTAATGTTTGATTGTCTTAAGTGGGCATAAATTGATATTTTTATAGTTAGTACTCAAGGAATCTTATTTTGATTGTAAGAAACGTCTAGAATTTCAGCATTCAATAGCGCATAGTATTCAGAAATTAATTAAGAATATTGAATACAGAAATTCATGAATAGTTATTAAAGTTATCAATGGATAGAATCCATTGAATAATAAATAATTGAATCAGAAGTCATAATAAGCTAAAGGTCCAGAATAATAATTCTTGATTACAATAAATAACTTTATTAGATATGAGTTATGACAAGAATTGAGAGGAATATTCTTTCACTAATAATTTTATTTGATTTGAAGCAAAAACTTATTTTAATTAATAATGATTTTGAGAGAATCTATTTTCACCGAATATTCAAATTGGTTAGAATTTCTCCATAACTACAAAAAAACATTCTTAAAAAACATTTTTATTTAATAATGCAGTTAAACTCAGCTTTATTTCCATAAATTCAAGAAACATTAGAATATTTTAATAAATAGTTTTTTAAGAGAGACTTATAAATAGAGGAAAAGCTTTTTTAGTGCATTAAAATATTAGAAGAAATATAAGAGATTTTTTACTACATTATTGTTCATCTGATATTCTCTATCATGCACTCTATAGTAGCTCTAATATAAGCCTTTCAGAGAAACGAGGCGTGAATAGCAATAAGGATCAAGAATTCATTTGCATATAAACTTTTATATTTTTCGAGTTATTCTAATATTATGGGTATTGTTATTCTTGTTATGGGTAGAAAAGGGAAAACAATATTTTATTTTTACTCCTAAATAAGTAAAACTCCTTATCATTTGCATCTAAACTGTCGCAAATAAACGCAATTAAAGTTTGAAAACTTTTTGATTATAATAAATATTTTTTTAAGGATTTCAAGTTTTAAATCCATTTTAGTTTATTACTTCAGTTTTGTTGGTCTTAATGGTTATTATGAAATAGTTTTAAAAGTAATGGATTATAAAAGGTTTTGCATATATATAAGCAATTCTTTTAGGATAGTATTTAAGTATTTATTATTTGCATATTTTTTCAATAATTTATAATTTTTTGAAAATAAAAGTTTTGATAAGTGAATGACTATCAATATTAAGAATTGTTTTAATAATACTTTTGGTTAATATAAAACACAAATCAGATAATTGAATAAGTTATCCGAATTATAATTCAAATTTAGCCTAAATTATAGTTAAAACTATCAAAACTCAAAACTTTCGGTTACTTGTTATTTGATTAATAGATTATCAAAAGTATTGTTAAGACTTAAGAACAATAGTTTTTGTGATTGATTACAAAAAAGAGAAAAATGTAAATTACATAACAGTTCACAACTTTCGCTAAACTCTTAAGAATTTGTTTCTTGAAAGACAATAAGAAACTAATTAGCATTTGAACTGACAGATGAAATGTTGTTAAAACTCGAATAGCATTGAGTTTAATATAAACACAACATATGAATAGTTTTGTTTAACACTAGTATAACATTCTCATAAAAATTTATTTTTACTCAAAAGAAAAATTAAATTTTTGATAAATGTTTACTTCAGCTGACAAGAGAATGACATAAACAGAATATTTGTTTGAAAACCCTTTTAAGCATATGCTGCAGAAAACGCACAGAATTTCTTCATTTAAACGAAGAATTATTAAGAATACAATTCCTAAAAATAAACCTCATTTTTAACAATAGATTTTTTCAAAAAGTACTTAAGTGTAGCTGTTTTTCAAAACATGAATACATCAAAAACTAATATATTTTTGGAGTGCTCTTAAAGTTTTGGCATAAATTTTATTCTTATTTTACTTCTAAAACCATGTTATAACTTATTTTTTGACTCAACTAGAAATATAACACAAAAATTCATTTTTTGACGTCAAATATATCCAATATTTATGTCAAAACATGAATCGCTATACTCTAGCGTTCAATCCTTTATCAATCGAAAGCTAGCGTTCGGGTTATATAACAGTTATCTTATGAGTGAGTCTTTGCTTAAGTGATTATTTTTGTCAATTCGAGTGATGGCTTTCAAAACGACACTAAGCATAATACTGGTTAAGAAATTGCAAATACAGTCGAATTCAAACGAACTTCATATAAAACTAATATTTCTTATAATCAAATAACTAAAGGTCAGTCACTATTAAAACAGAACAGAAATACATTTATAATTAAAGTGATTCAAGTAATTAATTAAATTCCAAAGTTTATACTTTGATATAATAATATCATAATATATGAGTAAACCCTTATCTGAATGGTCTGAATAATAGTTATTTACTTAATGTCAATTCAAAGCCAATCGTTTATGTAAACTAAAAGCTAATTATGTTTTAATGTAAACCTTATGTCAATATCTTTTCTCTATTGATAGCTATAAATACATAAAAGCCTAACATTTCTCTCATATCTTATTGAATTGCTATTCTTTTATTGTTAACTTCTTATACTTTTTCTAAAGGATAAACTTCTTCAACAATTTTCCTGTTTATCCGTTTGATAGTGAAAACCAAAAGTTACGCTCTTTTCCGCCAATACTAACTGCGCCGAAAACTATTCGATAAAAGTAAAGGAATATATATAAAGAAGTTTTAGATAAGGACTAAATATTCTTCTCTTCCTCTTCAGGAAATGCTCAAAGCCTTTCAGTAGTGTTTTTGATCGCTTGGACCTATATTTTTCTTTTCTTTATTTGTTTGTTAATAAGTTTTCATAAGGAATATGACATATATTGCACTCTTATCAAAGACGGCAATAGAAAGCCAGAAATCGGATTAATATCAAAAGTTGAGAAAACACTTCAAAAGATTTGTCTTCTTATTAATTGAAATTATAATTTCAATATTTCACGTCAATTGCTCTCAAGAGATGACAGAAAGTTTTCATTAATTTTATCTTTAAATTATTTTTTTTTTGTTAGTTTTGTTTATATATTGTTACTATTTATACATTTATGATAACTATCTCTAAAGTTTTCATCAAAAATATTTCATCGGCTCCAATATTAGGTCTCGTAATAGTATTTACGTCGAGAGACCGTAAATATATTACTTTATTATGAAATTCTTTCGAAAATTTTTTGGCCCAAAGCAAATAGAAAATGACATTTAGTTCTATATATAAATTACCCAAAACATGATTATTTACTTCAGGATTTACTTTTACTGTATATATATATATCCGTCAGAAATATCCAAACATTTAATTAAAAATTTCAATCTTTCAGTTCGCAAATCAATAACTAATAAAAATTCAAATGAAAAGAGATTATTATTATTCTAATTCTCATAATTAAAAAAATATAGAAAATTGTTTTAAAAGTAATAAACTCTTTCCCTTCAATAGAATATTTTCATCACCTCTTTGATAGTCTCGAAAACTATTAACTCATAAATGAAAGAAAAAGTTTAATCAAATAAAAAATATAATAATGGGATGATTTGTTACTAAATAAATGATATTAAAAGGTTTTGTAAAATGTTAACAAAAAAATGCATTTTTAATGGCAAATAAACGCAGGCATTCATTATTTTTGAATGTTTTGGTAAAAATGCAGCTAAAAGTGTGTGTAAAACAAAAAGTGAAATATTCTTTGCCCTCAAATATTAAACTAGACTTTTATTAATGTTTTGCATCACATTCTCGTTATTTGGCTATTTATTACGTTATGATAATTAATAAACTGCCGCAAAAAAACACACAGAATATTATTCACGATTTTTAGAGAGTTGAGAGGCAGAAAGTTTAGGTGCGTTTCGGCTATTGATTTAATTTATTCAGGTATTAAACAAAATAAAAATCACGCCTCAAATTCTGATGAATAATAACTTTTTAATTTTTCATTTTCTGGTTTTTAAGTAATTTTTGTATTTGCTTTAGAAAAATACATCACAGGATAATTTTTCTTTCAAGAATGTTCTATGTTGGGCACTGTTGGGCACAGCTATTCAGTTGGTATTTAATTTATATACAAAATAAACCACAAAATTATTTAGTCATTAAATTTTTCAAAAAATGTATGATTGAGTAAACACTTTATTTTATTGATTATTAGCTCCAAGTCTTGAACTAAAAATACTGACTTTTAAACATTTTTACCATTAAGTTATTAACAATCTGTTTGAGTTAAAAATATACTGAAATATACAGTGCATTAAAGAGATAATTATTATTATTTGCACATCAAATAGTTGTAAAATAGAATATTTATTCTTTTGTCACAATTACTATTTGAAAATATGTAGAAAAATATGAATTTAACTAAAACTATGTAATTATCTCAAAAATTAGCTAAACATATATGACCTAAAATTTTAAATATTTTAAAAGCTTATACATGTATAAAAATAATACTTTTCAATTGGATTAACTCTTATGTATTTATTTATAAATATTATAACTGATCCGAAAAACTTTATTGTTTTAATAAAAGTCTTGTTCTCTTAATTAAGTAAAACGAGAGATATGTTGATCCTCTTTAACGATAAATTGATATCAATTCAGGCGGAAAACTAAAAGAGATATACTTTAATACTTACTACTAGTGTTCCGATAAGACTGAAGACTAGTCTTAGTTCTTTAGTTTCTAACAATTTGATACCAAACTCGAGCAGATTAGACAACCCTTACGTGAACTTTGAGTGTATCCATTTTTCCCCAAATAACTACAATAATTATTATATACAGTATTTATAATATGGTATCAATTGTGACCAGGGTCTGGTTGTTGGATCAAATTGCCTAGCTCAAAGAAATAAATTCAACTATGTATCATATATTAAGATCGGGTACCGGATTAAAATTTTCTCCATGGAAGGGCATTAGAGATATGGTGAATACGCAAAATTTTGTAAAATTTTGATTGGGGACGAATAGCATCGACATCGAAATAGACACATTTGTAAAATTTTATTAAATTTTGAGGGACAGTTCAAACCTGCTCCTCATTAGTTTCACCCGTTATGACAGTACTAAAGCAACCAAATTAGTTGCCTCTAAAGACTAAAGGACTTAACTAAATCGGAACACTACTTAATACTGTATAAACTTATATAACTTACTTCCACTGTTTAAAAGCAGAACATTCAACCAGAATAGCATTTCAACGATTATTCAATCGGAAGAATACAATTGTTTTAGGTTTCATTTGAAGGCAATATAAAGAAGTTTTTGCATTTTACTGTTCCCTATACTCTACTTATTTGGGATTTGTTTTACTGATAAGGTAATAGGTATTTCACGAAAGGTTAAATTTTTTATATGAGTTTATATTCCAGTAGTTCATCAAATAAAATATTATCAGAAAATATTAAATATTTATTAACTACTAAACTAAAAAATTTTCACTTTATTCTTATGACTTATGTCCCAAAAAGGGAAGCATTTTGAGTGATTTGAGACCGACTGATGTCTTATCTGAAAACTTCTCAATTTCGAAAATGACAGTTAGTGTTAACGAGGGATAAGAGACAAACCCCTATCAAGCCATCTAAAAGGTGAATATTTATGCCATTTTTGACATTTACAATAATTCATAAACTCCTAAAATAATGTAAACAGCTTCGGGTGACTCAGATTTCCGCCTTTGATATCTAGAAGAAGGTAAGCTTTCAGCCTAAAATTGTTGTCATCAATATATGGGATCATAACTCACAAATTCTATTGATTAGAAAGTTTTAAGATAAAATATGGTTTCAAATTACTTTTTTGGTTTTTCTAAATTCATGTCTCACTCAGAATATCAATTTAATAATCAATTGAATTAAATTATATTAAGAATATCACTGTGTTATCAAAAAATTTTAAAGTCTAAAAAGTTTGCCTTCAATTTTTATAAAACTTTAACTATTGATAAATTAGTACAGCCTTTGAAATAGAGCCTCAAATCTGAGCTCATTATGAGTTTTAAAATGATATCTGATATCATTGAATGCATATCTAAAACAAATCATAAAATTATTTCTCTCTTCAAACACCTATAGAGCCCTTTTTGAAGAGGAGTTTATAAAAGTTTGAGATAAATTCAAAGTGATGTGTGTTTTAAAGCGTAAATAAGAGCACCACTAAAACTGCACTAAAAGACCATTGTATTAACAATACCTGAGGTTAAAGTAATTGAAAGGATTATTAACTTTCAAGTTATTATAAACATCTGCTGTCTCTTTACGGTTTAGCAATTATATGATATTTTAGGAGAAATGGGATTTCAATTATCAAAAGTTTAAGAATATTTAAGCCATTCTTTGCCTTAAGTTTCAGCGTTTAATAGAAAGTTTGTGTTTCAGTCAAATTTTCAATAAGAAAAAGGTTTAAAATGATATTTTATTTTCTAGACAATAGAGTTTACTTCAAATTTTTACCTTAAAAAGTATTTACAAATTATTTTTATTTAATTCTAATTATAAGAAAGCATTACATTCGCTCTTAAGTCTATTACTGAATCCATTTAAGACTTTTACGACTTGTTTTGCATTTTCACAGAAAATTAATTTCTCATTAATCTGACTGAAATCGTAAGTACCCTTGATATCTAAATTAGTGTTACTTTCCTTTTCTAAAATTACGATATCATTGAACAGATCATAGATCACAACATCTTTAGTTTTCCTAACTCTACAATATCTTCTATTGTGTTGTGGATTAATCTTCAATTGATTATAAGGTGATTCAGATAGTCTGCATTCTAAACCAGCACAACATGAAATATTCAGTGATTTCATCCTAATATTTCGTTTGTCGTAAACTTCATGATCGCATAACATGTTATGGGCTAAACATTGGCCGACACAAACACCGGATTTGCATTGGAGACCCGATTCACAAACATCAGATCCAGAGCCAGGACAGCAACGCGTCATTTCTTTGCCACAGATTTCTTTGAACTCAAATAAAGCACTAATTTCTTCGCATTTTGAGTTTAATTCATTTTCACAATTATTAATTTCAATTTTACTATAAATCAAAGCTTCGTTTAAGTGATTAAAACAATTAACTAAAACTAAACTCAATAGAAAATTATAACTTTTCATGTTTTTAAAAATTTTTCTGATTATTATGGTTTAGTATCAATACATAGAACTAAAAACTTGAGAATAAGAATATTTTCTAACTTTCAATCTTATACTTATTGAATGGAAATGTTTTGGATCGTGCGTTGACCTGAGATTATAGTAATCCTTAAGGAAATCTCATGAGGAGATTGACTCCAAATATGTGACACCACTGTTACAGTAACAGTAGTCTAGTGGTTATGAAGTCCGTGTTATCGTTAGGTCAGAGGTTCATGTCCTCTGCTGGGGTGTCACTTGTTTTCAATAATTAAATTACCGGTAATAAAAAAAGTGTGAAAATCAACTTAAAATATAAAATAATCAAATTAATTGAAATATTGAATTAAACTCTTTTTCTTATGGAAAATGTATTTAAAAATACAAAATTTAATATAAATTCCGAGCGCTTTCGTCAGGAAATTACAAAAGAGGTTATTTTAAATTTTAGAACATTTATACTTTTATTTGTTGAAAACAAATTCATTCACATAGTAGTGAATTATTTCATATTTTTTTAATTTTAATAATTATTATCCTCTAATTTGAAATTCATTCTGTTTTATGGCTTTTTTCATTTCTATATAAGATTTAAGTACATTTTCATGTAATAATCTTTTATCAACATTTAAAGCTATTGAAAGCTTCTAAAATTTTTAGATCAATATACAGTAATACCTCGATATAGTGAACCTCCATATAGTGAACCTCCATATAGTGAATCCTCTTTATAGTGAAACCTCTTTATAGTGAAACCTCTTTATAGTGAAACCTCTTTATAGTGAATGCAAAATGTCGGTCCCAAGCGATTCACTATATCGAGGTATTGCTGTATTTTTAAATGCTTTAAAAATTTTCACTCAACTTGTTTGCCAACTACTAATAATTTTTTAAAAATTCTCTCATTTATAAACCTATACATAACATGTATATATAAATAATTTATTTGTTTATTTTGATCCTGATTTTAGTTTAATATAATTAATTTTTTTTTCTATTTTCAACTCTCGACTCAAACTCTATTCTCTGGCCATTAAACGAGTTTATTATAATTACATTAAAATTGTATTATTTCACTGAATCACGATTTCTGAGTAAAAATGAAGCATTAAAAACACTTTTTTAATTAAATGAATAGAAAGTGAGGCTAAGTATAATATATAGGTTTTCTGCTTCAGAAATGTTCAGTTAATCTAATGCGTAAACATTCATGAATTAAGGCTAAAAAATAGGAGATAAAGAACAACGAAAAAATATTTTTCCAACTTTTGCTCAAAGATAATCTCTACAACACTTTACCAACCAGTAAGCTTTGATCCATTTCAACAATACTTGAGGCAATTCACTGGTGTAGTATTAATAATATTGATATTTAGTACCCGAGAAATCGGAATTAACCTTTAAAAATATAATTACCGTAAATATATTGCTTACTCTCTGTCTAATACTTTAATCAAGTAATTGATAACCAAAAGTATTTTCAACTTTATTTGGATAGTTTTCAAAGTAAATATTTTTCATTATCTAAAAAATTTCTAAGTTATAAAACATTAAATCATTTGGAATCTATATTATTAATCAGACAGAGTTAGTGTGAACCTCAAACCAATGAAAATGCAGCATGAATTGTACCTCTACAGACGTACTTTATATATACTACATATAATGTAGATGGCATTGGTTCTAACATTGGTTATATAAAAATATATGATATAAGGCACGCAAGTACGTACGCAAAAAAATGTCAATTCTTGGACCCCCTCCCCCTGTGTACGCATTTTCACACATAACCTAATGTTAAACATATAGGGAAATATGCGTTTGTACGCTTTTGTCTAACCTCTCCCCTCCCCCTATGAGCGCGTACGTACTAAATGGATGATGCCTAACTATGTTCAACGGGTTTAATTATAAAATTAAACATAATTAAGTTAAAAAAAGCTGCGAAGTACTGATTCACAAAAAATACTGTAGGGTTCACAAAAAGTTTTTTTAGCTTCGATTTCTGATAAGCCTATGTTAAGTATAAATGGCTTATATGATAAAATTATAATTTCAAATGCTGATCACAACATTAGCAGATAAATAGAGAGAAAGTTAGGCATTATTTACATTTATTATGTATGAGACCAAATGTGATGCATTCACAATCGCACAAGAAATGCGATACTATTATCATTCAATTTTGGGATTAACAGTAAGTGACTCTTGTTCTCGGCTCAAAGTCATGGCATAATAGAAAAGTTTTCGGTCAATAAAAAAAAGTTTATTTTGTCAGAGAATGGCTTTTATAAAGCTTTTTAAGTATTGGTTTAATTCTAGAACTTTAAGTTGGTTTTTAAAATGATTTTAGTTTAAGTTTAATTTTGAAAATAACTTTTTTAGAACCGAATACTAGTCTAACGATAGCCTATGGGTTTAGGATTTAAGGTCTGAGATGTCATTTCCGTTGAGTATAATAATCAGAAAACTATGACAATTGACGGCTAAGAGTTTTTCGGACAGCCAGAAAACTCACTGATACTGATAGTGATACTGATGGATGAGGAGTAGACCAAACCTAAAAGGAAATTGTGTTGATTTTCATGAGCTGACTCGCGATTGTGCGATACATAGTGATACAGATAGAGCACAGAGAAAATTATGGAAAAAAGTTTTCAATTTGAGGCAATTTTTTCTCCTCTCCTTATTTCTTTACTTTCTCCTCTTTTGGACTTCCTCTGAGGTTTTCGATTGATGGCAATGTCATATCAATTTTAACCAAAGTCCGACACATCAATAAAAAAGGAAAAATTCCTATTTTAATAGCAAGATGTATAAGATAGACACCTACAGTATATACTGTATCGATATTTTATTTCCCTTTAAGTTTCATATTTCAAGTTTATAAAAAAAATAACATAAATTGATTTCAAAATATATGAATTTGAATTATTTAAGGTAAAGTTTTTCGACATTTCTAAAACTTATTTGAGCTCAAACTTCACACTTTTTAAATAAAGAAAACTAGAATTGAAATTTTTTTTGTTTAAATACAAAACATGAGTGTGAATTGAATTCACCCGAATTTACGCCTTTGGATTGCGGATCCTGTGCTCTAACCATTAGACTACCGGAGCTCACATGTTTTGAATTTTATTTTTTGGGTTATATACTTAATACTGTATTTTAATGCTATAGTCAGAAAAAGTTATGCTATCAATCAATAGGAGATTTAGTTACGTAGCAATCATTTTAAAAAAACTTTACCAAAACATAATTATAATTCATATAATTATTGATTTCAGTTTTATTAAGTTAGTGACAATCCATGCCACTGATGAAAAGTATATGTAAATTACTCGAAATACTAGTGTCTGGCATTCGTATAAATGCTAAAATTCAAGGTGTGATTAAAAATAAAAAGTTATAAACATATAATTATTATTTTAGTTAAATAATTAATAATTTTCTATCGCATCCAATGTCAGTAAAATCTTGTCAATAAAATGAATACAATTTTCAATTAAAATCTAGAGATAGACCTAAAGATTATTTGAGCATAAAATATAACAAACTATATAACTATAAAAATATAACTCTAATCTCATATTTAAATTGCTTTCTTTACTTCTAAACCAAAAATGTTTAAACAATATTTTTCGCACTTTGTATTCATATAACATAAAGTGATTTTCTGTAATTCTTCGTAAACTTGTTAACTTATTATAAATCAATTTAAATAATTGCTTTCTATATAATCAATAATTATCTTAATTAAGTTTTATGCACCAGTTATGAGTCGAAACTTGTCTATTGTTTGCTGAAATGTGTCTCTTCTCAGAATGCCTTTTAATATAATAAGTAAATCCGATCCTATACTATGTTTCTCTCAAAAATAGAGTCAACTTTTAATGCAAGAATATTTCCTATTTTGAAGAAAACAATAGCTTCAACTTTTGAAACGTTTGATTTGAAAATATGAATCAAAATTATGTTTTAAATGCAGATATCTTTAAATATAATTAAACTCAACCAAATTTTGTTATTATGAAGCAATAGTTTAATAATTATTGACTCGGATTTAATGATCAGATATAAGGCTAACTATGATTTACTGGTATAGCTTTCCGCTATCTATCAGTTTCTATCTCTCAATAGTCGATATATTAAAACAGTGGTCAACAGAACATAGCGATCATGACCTAAAGTAAACTCTCAATAAACCACTTATGAAAGTGGATACAAAACAACTAATTATAGTTTTAAACGTTAATAACGCACAAAATATATTGATTTTGAAGTGAAACAAACTCCAAATTTGCAATAAGAGTAGACTCAAGTGTGAGATCAGTTTGAGCTTGAATTGAATCATGTTTGGGCTGATAGGCATTCAGTTACGAACCCCTACATTAAAGCATTGTTGCCTTAACCTAATTTGATCACTACTGGTATATAAGTATAAGAATCCCTTTATATATGACTCGCATCAC
>JAQGCH010001968.1:0-13902 GCA_034699485.1 Nanhermannia elegantula
TAATATTTTATTTTTTCTATTTTTATGAGAAACATATGACTTAAAAAAATAAAGCAATACATAGTTTATGAATGCATTGAAATTATGTTATACTCAACTCAATCGTTCACTTTATTTAATAAATAATTATTTGCACTGTTTTCACATCAAAATAGAAAAAATAAAATATTATTGTTTTCAATGAATCAATTTAGAGAATAACACAAATGGTCTAAAATTTATTTATTTATTAACTCTTATTAATGTTTTTCAGGAATTGATATCATTTTTAATAATAATGAGAAACTATTTAACAATTTCTATGAATTAATATTAATATGTAATTAGTTTTCAAATATTTATTAATTTCTGTTTGGATTGAGAGCTGTTTGGGATCACATTATTAGTAAATATTTTCTATTATTTAATAATTCAATTCAATTAAGACTTACTATTGGTTTCATTTTTATTATAATTTTCTTCTATTAATTACAAAACAATTTAATAATCAATATATTCATTAAACTACTAATAATTTGAGTAATTTTTAAAAACTTTAAATTCTTTTGTTTGAATTGAATGAGAAATTAATTGCGATTTAAAATCGATTTCTAGAGAAATACAGAATCGCATAATAACAGTAATAATAGAGATATAAAATCGGATAAAATTTTGATATAAAGAAGATTACGTAAAGTAAGAATAGAATGACATCCTCCTCATCACAATCTCCCGCACCACAGATGGAAGTGATGGCATCGCAAGTGTCGCGTTCTTGCAGTTCATCTCCAATTCCGGCTCCCTCTTCATCACTCGCTCACTGCAGCACAAGTGAAGGGACGGCTCGTCTGCGAAATCTGTACCCGTTTGTGGAGGACTCAGAACTGCCGAAGTGTTGGTCGACAAAAGACAAAGCCAACTTCATTACACTGTCAGAAAACAATCTCAAAGTGCACTACAAGGGTGTGGGCAAAGGTCATAAGGACGCCGCGGCTGTTCGGGCCACTCACCCGATACCAAACGGATGTCTTTTATATTATTATGAAATTAAAATAATAAGTAAAGGAAGAGATGGTTATATGGGTATAGGTTTGGCCGCGCAGGGGGTTAATATGCAACGGCTTCCCGGTTGGGACAAACAGTCGTATGGATATCACGGGGACGACGGTCACTCGTTCAACAGTAGCGGCACAGGTCAGCCATACGGACCCACTTTCACCACTGGGGATGTCATAGGCTGTGGTTATAATCTGGTGGACGGCACGTGTTTCTACACCAAGAATGGCCTCAATCTTGGCGTTGCGTTTCCTGATCTCCCAAATGTCGCGCTCTATCCCACTGTTGGTCTGCAAACTCCTGGTGAAGAAGTTGAGGCCAACTTCGGTTCTGAACCCTTTTGTTATGATATCGAACAGGATATCATAGCATTGCGTAAACATATTTCAGACTCAATCGTCAACTTTCCTGTCAAATACACGGAATGGCAGACAACGATTCACCGGTTGGTGCAGTCCTGGCTCATACACAACGGCTATTGCGGAACCGCTGAAGTGTTCAGTGAAGCGACGAAATTAGATTTCAAAGAAAACGTACAACACATCAAACAGAGACTTCGTCTACAGCAGTTAGTGTTGAGCGGAAAGATCGGTGAAGCCATTCAACTGACCAATCGTTTGTATCCCTCTGTGTTAAAAGACAATCAAAACCTCTTGTTTGCACTCAAGTGCAGGCAATTTGTGGAATGGGTCAGTGGTAATGAGTCGGACAGAGGCTCGATTGCCAGCGCCCACGCTTTGGCCTCATATTCTCCCAGTAGTGCTACAAATGGTGTCAATGACTGTAACGGAAACGCCAATGACGTCAAAATGGATGTCGACGGCAATGATAATGACAATAATGATTATGAAGAGCAAAGTGTTAGTGAGGAAAATGAGGCCAAAATCACTCGACTGCTGGCGTTCGGCAAAGAATTGCACGCTTTGTCACAACAGCTCAAACGCCAATTCGGAACCAATGAGTACAATAAGAAACTACTTCAGGACGCGTTCAGTTTACTCGCATATAGTGATCCATGGAATTCACCGGTTGGCTGGCATTTGAACCCAAGTGAAAGAGAGGGTGTGTGTCAACAGTTAAATAACGCCATTGTTATGTCAGATGCCGGCGGAGGCAGTCATAAAGTGGCTCTTGAAATGATTATTAAACATACAAAAGCGTTACTCAATAAGAACGGTCAGTGCGGCGCTTGGATTATAGACAAGATTTAACACTTCATTAGTTTATTGTTTAAATGATTTAATTGTGCTTTAATTTTATCTCTAAAACAACTAGTTTTACAATTAAACTACGAAATTATTAAATATTCTTATTAATGAAAAATATAACTTAGTGTAAGCCAATTGTGTTTTATTGTAATCATTTTCAACCTTTTTTCTAATGCATATACATATACAGTAAATATATTAACAATCTATTTATAATAATTGCATAGTTATTCTCTAAAATGAGTTTTCGTTTCACCCCAATTAATGTTGTGGTTTATACAGCAGATAATTGAATGGTTTCCAACGATCTTTAATACTAATTTCTTCCAAATTTTCCTTCAAATGCTTGACATCTACTTCAGGAAACTTTTCCTGTAAATACTCGACATCCAGATCAGGAAATCGTTTTAAAAGTTGGCGGCAATAAAATGATTGCTTGAAAATCAACGTCTTTTTCTGGACCAGTTTTTTCTCTCTTAACTTTTTATTAAATTCAGACACACTTTTTCCAAACCCGGGAGCGTTCAAAGCCCTCCAACTCTTATTGATAGAATAGGGTATTAAATGCTCAGAACATCCAATCCTATAGTTTTACACAAAAAAACAATTTATATATTTAAAAAAGTAAAGTCTTGACCAATGAGTGAATACCATCGGTGTCGACCGAATATATCTCTTCTGAAGGCTCTTTTTCGTTCTCCAGTCTCTCCTTCGCCAACCTCCAGATCCCAATAGGCTTTATTGCGTTCTCTGACCACGTCTTCCAAGTTTTTCATACTTTCCTCCACTTTATCGATACGCTCAGGACTGGGAAACGTTTCGGCGCAGTCTTTGGCCGCCTCTTCCATAGTCTTCAACATATTTCTCTCTTTATACAAAACATACCATAACTTATGTAAATCTGTATTACTTTTAATCCTGAGCTCATCTTTACGCCAACCGCGACCTTAACCACAAACAAATCAATTAAAACATTGTTATTATAGTGTATGACATGAATGCAAACCTGTCTTCACATTAGATTCGCCCCAATTCTTGGTTTCGTCGAAGAACTCCATTATATCGTAATTGTTTGACGTCTTGTGAAAGCATTTGATTTCCATTTTATTACTAAACTTACAAATCATTGGAAACAATAAATTCATTGTTTCCGACGATTTCATCAAATTATGACGAATTAGTCTTAAGCTTAACATAATTTCAATGGAATTTATTTTTATTTATTTATTTAAACCATTTATTAAAAGATATTATTATTTACATTGAATTCAAATATTAATATAATTTGAAGAAAAGCGTGGATTTGATAACAAATGACTCATAACATACGTGAAACACATTTAAAGCTCTCTCTCACTAAAGTTGTGCTAAAATAGAGTAAAAGTGAGACGTATTTTATGTTAATATTTGAAAGACTTTAATATCATTTGTTTTTTATCAAAATATAAAGTACTTTAATATTAAGGAAAAACTAATATTTGAATAAATGGCAAATAAATTGAATGATTTATTTAGTCGTTTTGGTAAAAGTCCGTCGGGTCTTAACGTTGGCCTAAAGTTATTATTAGCGGCGGGAGGTCTGGGCTATGCGGCCACGCAGTCGGTCTACACCGGTATGAATGCATTTGTTTTGAATTTAATTACATTAAATAAATACTAATAAATGAATGGTTTGGTCCTCAAGTGGATGGCGGTCACAGAGCCATCATTTTCAGCAGACTCGGAGGCATTCAAAAGCAGATATACTCCGAAGGATTGCATTTTCGGTAACTTTTATTGCAAAACATTTTCTGATGCAATGCTTTTGTAATTACTTTTGTGTAACATTTATTTCAAGTATTCCGTGGTTTCAGTGGCCCATCATTTATGACATCCGTTCCCGACCCAGAAAGATATCTTCTCCGACCGGTAGTAAAGACTTACAAATGGTTAATATAACTCTTCGAGTGCTCGCCCGACCCGACGCTCAAGAGTTGCCGCATATCTATCGAGTGCTTGGAATCGATTACGACGAAAGGGTTTTGCCTTCAATTTGTAATGAGGTCGAGCTTTAGATCATTTGTTTACTTCTTTTTTACCAATTATTGTTATTTTAAATGAATAAACAGGTGCTCAAGAGTGTGGTCGCAAAGTTCAATGCCTCACAACTGATAACACAACGACAACAGGTCTCACTTCTTGTTCGGAAACAATTAATAGATAGAGCGCAAGACTTTCATCTCATATTAGATGACGTTTCCATCACTGAATTGAGTTTCAGCAGAGAATATTCGGCTGCCGTTGAGTCCAAACAAGTGGCCCAACAAGAGGCACAAAGGGCTGCCTTCACTGTAGAACAGGCCAAACAAGAGAGACAGCAGAAGATCGTTCAGGCGGAGGGAGAAGCAGAAGCCGCTCAAATGATATCCTTTTATATAAACCCTTTTCTTAATCATTCTTTTGATGATTGATTTGCCAAACGATGAATTGTGGCAAAGCATTGATCTGTTTAATGCTTTTATTAAGAGTTTATGATTTAAAGTCTGTTAATCTTAGTATTGATATAGTGGTCAAACCCGTAATGATCACTGACTCGAGTCGTCGTTCAATGCTGTAAAGGGCAGACTATAGTAATCGGATTATAAATGAGTTTTGATTATAAAAAGTATATATAATCTTTCAAATTATAGATCCGTATAATTCCCATTTCCTTTCCCTCAAATCAAATTTGATTCATCTTTAGTAATCTGATGGCATCTGAAATAACCAATTTATAAATCACATATCATATTATTTTCCTTAACTTTTATTTTTTGTTCCTATACTTGGGCGCAGCCATCACTAGAAATCCGGGTTATCTCAAACTCAGAAAAATAAGAGCAGCGCAACAAATAGCAAAAACTGTAAGACAATCGCTATTTTATATAAATTTAGTATTTTTTACATTTGATATGACTTTTGAAATAGTGTTATATCTGTTTTGCTTTATTTAAAACGAGTTCATAGACTGACTTATATTAATATTACTATTGAACAGATCGCTCAATCACAAAATCGAGTTTATCTCGACGCCGGATCGCTTATGTTAAACATCGCTGACAAAGATTTTGATATTACCACTAAAACTATTGCACCGGCCAAGAAATAATTGAAGATCAGCAAAACTATTAGATTTAACTATTAATCAATTATTCATCTATTAGAATAATTTGTATGATCTAATCGTGCGTTACGTGCATTACTTTTGTTTATTTGTCATAAGATTATTAATTATTTACATAAGATTTAAATAATGGATAGAAATCTAAAAATAAATTGATTCAACTTTTAATATTTTTAATGTATTATTGATTTTGAGTTTAATTGTAACTGAATGTCATCGGAATCTCATTAGTGATACTTTTCTAAGTTCTCGATTCTCATTAGGTTTAAAAGTAATTAAAATTGTTGAAAACTGATTTCCTTTGAAATTACAACAATTACATTACAAATATAGCTTAAATTTATTGCTTTGGATGATAATTAAATTTTTTGACAAAAATAGGTGTAACCCATGGCCTCATTTTTTTAATGATTTTCATAAATTTATAGTAAGTTATAATGTATTAATTTTGTCTATTATTCAACTAATTCACAAACTGGTGTCCCTTTGTATTTGTGCTTTAGATTAGGTTTTAATCGTGACTTTGCAAAGAGTGTCAGACACTATATTTGCATAATTTATTATCATTTATGTGAACCTATGTTCACATAATGATTTATGAATGAGCACAAAAGCTTTCCAAATGCGCCCAAAAAGTCCTTCAAAATATGTGAGCTTTATATTAAGTTTATATTTAGTTAATAGTGAACTTCATTTTTGATAATGAAACTCAACTATTTGTATGTCTATTACCGTAAATTGATTTTGTCGTTGAGTAAAATGATTTTTGTCTCATTTTTTATATTTTGCTTGATTTCAAAGTTTTTATAGTTTTTTCCTCAAATATATTAATGATCTCATAATATTTGAACGCTTATAAAAATTGTGATTTTAAATTAAAATAATAAATAGCCTATTAATTAATAAGAATTGTTTAAACCGTTAGCTAAACCCACAAAATTCTTTTCAAAAGTAAAATTGCTTTGTATCAGAATTTGTGAATCAAACATAAAGTTCAAATGTGAAAAAAAACATTTTCATATAAGGCAGAGATCCAAAAGAGAATTTCTTATCGATTGCTGTTAAACATTATTCTATACCGTGTATACTGAAGTTAGTACTGAGTTAGTATTGCATTAAATTGTATGATAAGTCCAAACAATTAAACCAATGAAGTAATTAAATTATATTTGCGCTTAAAATGAAACAATTCTGTATCTAATTGTTGCTAAAAACATATATAAACAAAATCTGGCGTTAATTATAATCCATTAAATGAATGAAATAAAATGTTTTCAAACTATTATGTATTCTTGGTCCGCATTTTGCATGAATCCAGCTCTGGAGTCAAAATTGAATGGACAGCTATTTTGGTTTCAAGAATTATCTCTATGGGTTTATCTTTACTATTCTTTGGGCAGATTTATATAAATGCATCATAAAATAGAAAGATATGGGGATATAGAAAATGTCATTTACGTGTTATATAAGTTATACCTTACGTAAAACTTAATGTGTATGCGTAGGCGCTCACGAATTGATTCATAGCAACTAAATAGGTTTTTTTTACCAAACAGCCAAACCGTTTTGATAGGTTTTTCTTTGATAGACGAATGAATTGAATTTATTATTAGTATTGATTTAAATATCATTAGTTGTCAAGCTTTGTAAAATATCGATAGAATAAAGTTTGCTATCAATAACCGATTCATTGAACGCTTCTTTGAAATGCTTTATTAAAAGAAAAACGAACGCATAAACATACTAATGAAGTGATGGTTGTACTCAATTTCACTTTAAATATACAAAGAGTAGAATTACAACAAATATTGCATTACTTAAGTGTAAAGATATAAGAATTATTTGAAGAAAAAATAATCACTTTGACTATGATTGGGTTTGTTATCAATCAGTTGTGTTTGAAATGGTAGAACTGGTCAGTGAAGGATTGGGAGTCAATTCCATTTTGACTGAAAGGATATCTTCGAGATTCGGACATTCGAGAACTGCAGCGCCGACACTACTTCTCCTCAACATCATTGATGTAATTAAAGTCCATTTATTAGATAAGGGATCAAAATTTTCTACAGTATTCAAACTACTGCTGCCATCATTGCCTCCGATTGCATATAATAGACCTTCGGCTTCAACGACTTCATGAGTACTCCTATGAAAATGAGATAATAATCTGATAAATAAAAGCATTCATTTATTATATAAGAGCCAATGCATAATACCTTCTCGAATGCATAGACGGAACCGTTTCCCACGCATTTCTCAATGGATCAAATCGTTCCGCACTACACATGCAAAGTGAGCCATCATTACCACCCACTACATAAAGCATTCTGTCAAGAGCTGCCACACCACTACTGCTTCTGCGGTTTATCATTGATGGCATTGACTGCCACTTCCCTTCCTGTGATACGTTATGACAAAATTTAATATTTATTCATCAAAATGAGCATTAAATTCATTTATCACTTACTCGTGGATCAAGTCTTTCAATCGAAGACTGATAATTAGAACCGTCATAACCTCCCACAGCATATAAACAGCCTTCGAGTACAGATAACCTGCAATACCGTCTTCTTGTTTCCATAGCTTGTACTGAAGTCCAGGTGGCAACCAATGGGTCATAACGTTCGACACTATTCAAACACGAAGCACCTGATGGTCAAACAGTCAAATATGAAAACATTAACACAAATGTATAATAGGGCGAAACAAATATCCACTCTTACCATCATAACCACCCGCAACATATATAAGACCATTAAGTGCTGCCACTCCTAAACAACTCCTTTTTGTGCCCATACTTGCAATTTGTGTCCATTTATTATTTAACGGGTCATAACATTCTCCGGATGACAAATCTTTGGTTCCATTATAACCGCCGACAGCGAAAATCAATCTGTTGAGTGCTATGACACCAGCTCTTGACCTTCTTTGAGTTGTGGGTGCCAGAGATCCCCATCGATCTAATCTTGGGTTATAATATTCACATTCATTATGTATAGCGAATAGCGATCCACCGCCGACTGCGAACAGATACGATCGCAAACCATCGGGTGTTCTTTGTTGTGTTCTGACAGTTGTCATACTTCGCCTGTGCTCTGGACTCAAGTGATATTTCATGGCTTCGATAAGTAGGTCTTTGCCGGACTGATTAGACTGAATGAGTGGGTCTTCGCTCACTTGGTTGAGAAGGAATGTGCGTGTAGTCAAAGGTAGCCTCACGTGTTGTAATAAAGCACCAAAATGTTGTTCCCTCTGTTTCAAGTCATGCCTAACCCAACGCATTACTGCATTGTAAACACTCTCTTCATTAATGATGTTTAACTGATTGCTTGAAATTAAGTTTTCTATTTCGCTAAAGTGTAAAAGAAGGAACTCTTCCGTGAGCGCCACTTCTTGAAAGTTTTCTAATGCATATCTATGAGAAGTTGTGTGCAATTCTTCGCACGAATGCGCGTCTGCAAAGCTCCTGATTCCCAAACAATTGGATGGATGGAGTTGTCTGAGCAGAAACTTACAGCACGCCTCACGAACTGAGGACACTTGCAATAGACTGGCAGCTGGTAATAGCGCCTGAACGTTCTCCTCAGTTATGCATATTTGTCCTGTGTATGCATAATCGACTAGAAGATTGAGGGCAGTTATGTCTATATCATGAAGAGTTATCACAGATTTGTTGCGTTCAGCCATTTCACCTTCAATAAGGGGTTATTTGCTTTAACTTTTATATTTATTTTTCTTTAATTGAAAGCTATGATTATCTTTATCTAAACTAACATTAACTTCATTAAAAAAAATATGAAATAAAGTACTTTTTGACAGAGAAAACAATATTTGAAAACTTGAAAGATATACAAATTTTGTGAATAACTTATTTACACAAAAAAGTTATAGTATTAGTCAAACATTTAGCTGTTAGGTTCATAAGTAAACAATGTTTATAAGTAAACTTGATATGAGTTAAAAGTAATCATCTATTTGTAAACAAAAGTTATCTCTACTATAATTAATATTGAACTTACTATTAAACATGGCATTGAAGTAAGCACTCGCAGCCGCCAATACAACCTTGTGGGCTCGCACTTGACGCACATTTGCCGCAGAAGTAGAAGATGGAGATGTTAAAGAAATTGAAGAGTTGGAGTCAAGAACTTCTAGACTTATATCACACAATTGATTGCTTTGTCGCATGACATTCATGGCAGAGAAAGCAGAGCCCAAGTGATCAGAATTGACATAATGTACTTGAGGCAGTCGAACCCCTTCGTTGGTTGGAGGCAATGATTCCATAAACTCCGCCGCATCCATCTTCTGGTTTGATTTACTATATAATTAAAGTTTAAAGTTCAATCAATTTGACAATAAGTTTGAGTCATAAGTCATAAGTTATAAGTCATAAGTTATAAGAGAAGTAAAAAATTTTATGTTTTAACTCCTGTAAAGAAGTTTTTATGATAATCATAGAAGTATTACAGTGTAACACAAATGGTTAGCATTATAGCAGCACATAATCCAATGCTCTCTCTTTGACTGTCGGTCTAACTTTTAGCTGATTTTTGCCAACTATGATGCCGTTCGGACGCGTTGTAAATCCAATTTTTATGATATGAACGTTATGCTGAATAAGTGTTATAACTGGCACTGAAACACACTTAAACTAGTTGGCAATTTGGGGACTCTTACCATATGTGCCTTAGATATGATGAGATCGCAGTTTGCTTTTATTTAATAGCTTCAAACTTCTCATGTTTGCGCGCAATTAATATATAACAGTAATATATTCCCGAGTTTTGAAATGATGAGTCGATTTCAATTAGAGTTAGAAATGTCTTATTCACGATTTTAAATCTCGTGGCAATCCATGTGTGAAAGTGTTGTCAAATGAAATCGCAAAACACGATTAACGCAACAGCTCTTTATGTGACAGTTAAATACGTTATGGCACTATATCGTGATATAAACTGTTTTATATATCAATAGCTTATGCATAAAACTAGAGAAGCGATCGAACATTTTCGGTATCCAACAGCATCTAACAACAGTCGGTGCTCTAACGTTGCTATGATTCTATGTAATAACTAAATAAACTATAGTATATAGAGCTAACAGAACAACTAAAATATACCCTAAACTACTTTTTGTATATAGAAAGGGGTGAATGCCCTCGTATCACACAAAGTTATACTCAAATACGTTTAAACTGTTGTGTTTCAATCAATTCCATAGAAATGTTTAACAACACGGAACTTGGTTTTTATCTAAACATTAAAGTAATATTCATACATTGCTTTTTCTCAACTGCGATACACTCACACACACTCACACACATAAAACTCAATTCCATCTGGGATGGGATGCGCGCAGTTTGGTTAGCGAGCGGGTTGGCATAGCCTTTGAAGCTGAAGCAAAGTGCAAGAGAACTAAGAAAACGCATCAGCGATTAACTAACTTATAGGCTGTTCGTAATGCCTATTTGTTCAAAGTTGACATCTTAGTGGTGTTTCCAGTGCTGTCGGCGCTGTCAGTCTTGCAGTGTTGCAGTGTTGCCATGCGAGACACTACTATTGTGTGTGGCAATGAAAAAGGCAATTATTGCCGGTTTATTCAGTAGGAGCAGAAAAATCATAAAGTTGTTTAAATAGACTTTTATTATTTTTATTATACAATTTAGGAATACGTTTAACAGTTCAACTGACTTAATAGCAGCTCAATTATACAATAAGATGTTTTCGGTCTTAAAAGAGCACTCATATTGAGTATACATACCATATAATGTCATCATTTTGCACAAGACGTCTACTCCTATAGTTAAAAGATAAGAGAGTGGGCAGAGACACAACACTAACTTCTCGATAATTATGATGATTGCTATTATGCTGATTATTGCTACACAAAGACATTGGCATCATGTCTGCACTCATTCAGTCTGATTTATGATACCATCAATCAATCCGCTTCAGTCTCATTATCATTGTATGCATATATGTATTATAACTAATACTAAATGTCATACTTCCTCATTGTAGTCTATATTTTAATTAACTTATGATATGATAGAAATCAATGATTGAGCAATAGCTTAAGTAAATCACAGTTTAATTAAAATTATTTTGAGCTCTTTTGTCAGAATTTAAAAAATTATTTTCAATCATTTTATGACAGATAATAACTTTTAAGCACTATTACAAAGTTATAATTATTAAACGCTTAAAACGCGCATTAAATGAAATGAAGTTGTATTTCCTTCAAGTCTTAAGTATTGAAAATAATAATTTACAAGCAATGAAACTATATTTATGATGAAAATTGTGTTAATGAAAGTTTGCAAAATACTTCATAAACTTGTTATCTTAGCTGATATTTTACTTATTCTAAAGGCGCTGAATGGCATATTTTGAATGGACTTCAGGCGATTTGGAGGTTAATGTTGATACCAATACAGCTCTTTCTTTTTATTTAATGAATATACATAAAAATTTCCCTGTCCTTCAAATTGAAAATTTTATTTTTAAAAATTAATAATCAAATAAATAGAAATGTAGTCATACGATGAAGGATTAGTTAAAAGAGGTGGAGCAATCATATCATAATAAAAACTGTTTTTAACTTTTTTATTGGTAAATCATTTGACAATTTTGTCACTCAAATCACTGCTATAAATGTCAACATTAGAGTAAAAAATTTTCAGTCCTGTAAGATTTAACAGCTTTTTTGCGCCATTATGTCAAATGAAAAGATTCTGGAGAAACTATTTTATAGTTTTCGGAATTTTGGCATTCTCTCTAATGGTTCTAATGTAACATCATTTAGGTTTCATAAATGATTTTTTGTGTATTTTTTTTGTATATTTTTTCTATTATTCCCTGCTAAGCATCAATTTCTAATTCAATGTCTACCTTGACCTGAATCTATGTCATAAATTTGAATGTTAATACGCTACAAAGCCTAATAACAGTCCTTCTTATGTGGCACTTGTGCTGCACTTGCCATCCAATAAGTTACGAGTCGGACAAACCATAAAACTGAACATGTATGAGGAAATTGCATCATAATTTGTTTTAATAGTCACGTATTTTATTTTTATAATATTTTCACACAAAAGTAAATTCTATTAAAATAGTGCTTTATTATCAAGACTTCTCTCTATTCCTATTCTTCTCTCTGAATGAGATGGCGTTTAACTATTCTTATAATTTTTGGCGTCAAAAAAACTTAATTAAAAGCATAATATAGAAAAAATTAATGAAAAGCACACAAACATACATCACTACACAGAACTGAAGGTAAAAGTTTACATGAATAGCACTTTATTATGAAAGCACGCGATCTTCGATCAGGAATCTAACGGAATATGTATTAGTAGTTACGTTAGAGTTCATACACCTCGAGTCGACGTTCACTTGAGCTTAGTATATGTTCAGAAAGTAGAATAACTTTTCAGATCTCAACCCAAGAAATTAAAACTATTTTCATTTTGATTATCTCTTTAACAAATATAAGTCTATTAAATAGATTTATGTAATTATAATTGGTCTGAACCCGAACTCAAAATGCCTTTCAGTTAAAATTAATGATATATTCTTTAAGCGCTTTCAAAATTGCATTTTATAGCAATTTTTGAGAATATGCCCGAAGAAAATGGAATAAAATAATAATTAATTGAAAATTTGAATCACTTTTTATTTCGATTACAAAATGAGAACAGATTTCATGAACTAGTTTAGGGTCTTATGAAACTGTTATACAATTGCAAAGCTATTAATAATAACTTAATAAATAGCAATTTTTAAAATAAAATAAATTATATACAGTTTACTTACCGGCTCGGAAATTAATTAATTACTGCAATTCAGGTGTCTGTTGACTCTTTACGTATAGAAATAAGTTATATTTCAGTTTTTCACTTAATAATAAAGAGTATAATTATGTTTTGACTGATCATAAGTTCTTTAAAGTTCAGAATTAGACAAATTATTATTTAAAGCAAAATTTTTTATATTTAATGATTGATTTTTCCGAAAAATAAATGACTCAAAACTGTCTGATCACTATTGAAATTCTTAGAGTATTAAAGAAGGTGTGGAAGCGATTATTTATGAGAGTTTTGTGGATTATTTTTGTTCAAGAAGGTACAAAAAATAAAAACAAATTCATGTTTGAGGGCTTGCTATCACAGACCCATTATAAGGCATTCATAAAAATAAGTACTGTACCGGACTATGCATTATCTCTGAGTTGAATTTGATAAAAATAATCGATAAGATCTTTATTCTACATTATAATCAAACTTTTAAAATATTTTTCTCAATACACTCAAATCTGATTGTACTGTACTGTAACTTATGTGAAAATCTATGTGTCGGCAAATTTGTGTATTTATACACATTTTGATTTATAAATATTATATGTGGTTATATCCGTTCGTTTGCTTAATTAGAAATTCATATACCCTAAAATCGCGCGTATAACGCGCACCCGCATATAACGCGCACCCATACAAAATGTACTTATTTTTAGATA